>SRPY01000006.1:0-181094 GCA_018360145.1 Claviceps africana
TATTAAAATATTAATATTATTAAAAAAGCTAAGTATTAATATAAAGTTAACTATTATAAGTTTAATATAAAGTAGGGTAATATAAAAAAAAAGAGAATTAAGGATATAAAAGACCTTTAAAGGACCTTTATAGATACTATATAAAAAGCTATTATTTAGCTATTAAATATAAAGTAGGCTTTATATACTATAGTAAAAGCTTAGGTTTAATATATTATTTATATAAAGAGTTTAGTAAAGACTATTATATAAGTAAGTTTTATATAATATACTATATTAAAGGTAGTTAAAATATTAAGCTAAAGAAGTAATATAATATTACTATAATACTATACTATATATATAGCTTTTATTAAAATAGTAAAGGCTATCTTTATAAAATAATTAATATAATTATTTATTTAAAGCTTTAAAAAAGCATTACTCTCTTTAACTATATAAATAATTTATATTACTACTACTACTTTTAATACTTTACTTATAATATTAAAAAAGAAGATTAATTTTTATATATTAATATACTTTTTTTTTAAATAACTTTTTTAATTTATAAAAAACTATAACTTTAGCCTTTTAAAATAAAGCTAAGTAGTGCTTAATATAGTAATATATATTAAATAAGTTAAAGAGAATATTAATAAATAGTTTACTATAAGCTTTAAAAAACTTTACTAAAAGTTTATTAAGTTTAAAGGCTTTTTAATTAACTAATTCTTTAATTATATTATATATCTTCAAGGCTATAAAGTAATTTTTCTTTAAAAATATAATAATATTAAGTTAAAGGCTAAGGTTAGTTAGTATATTATTTATATAAGTAATTGAAATAAAAAAGAATTTATTAAATAATACCTTTACTTTATTATAATAGAAAGTAGTTAAGGGTATACTATTACTACTATAATAAAGAGTTAAAACTTAAGTAGTTTTAAGTAATAAGCTATTTTAAAGTTAAGTTTATTATTTTAATTTTTAAAGGTTACTTTTTTTAGTTATTATATTTACTACTATATAATATTAAAAGCTATATTATTCTTTATAAATAATGTATTTTTAATTTAAAGCTATATTAATAGTAGCTTATTAGCTTACTTTAATATAGTAGTATTATTAAAGTCTTTAAATATATTTTATATTTTAAATAGCTTTATAAATCTTAAAGGTTTACTATAGCTATACTTTAAAGGCATTATAAAGGCCTTTTAATATAAAAAAAATAGTAATAATAGTAAATTTAATTATAAACTATATAATAAAGAAGTTAATTTAATAAAAAGTATTAAAGATAATTAATATAAAAAAGAGGTAAAAGTAGTGTACTACCTTTATAGTAGTAAATATTTTATTTATTTAAAACTATTTAAAGTAATATAAGGTTTATTTAATAGTATTAGCTATAAAACTATAATTATAAAAAGTAATGTAAATAAGCTATAAAATATAGTTTAACTTAATAAGGTTTAATTCTTTTAAAAATTAGGTTTAAAGGTTAATAAATAACTAAATATAATTAATAATACTATTTCTTTTATTTTATATTTACTATATTATTTTACTTTAAAATATAATAAATTTAAGTTATTATTAAGTTATAATTATTAAGAGTTTATTACTACTAAGTAATATATAGCTATATTAGATTTAAAGGGGGTAATATTAATTAAAGTTATTAATAAAAATATAGTAATACTATAGTAATTTTATAAAAAAGTTACAAAGGGGAGTTATTTAGTTATAATAATAAATAAAAGAGTAAATAAAGTAAATATTAATATTATAAAGGGTTATAGTATATTAATTAATACTAAACTATATTATTTATAAGCTAAAGCTATATTAGTAGTAAATATAAATAGTTATTCTTTTCCCTTCAGCTATAAATTAATAAAAACCTAAGCTTAGGTTTAAAGGGTTTTTATTAATATTATATAGTTTTTAAATTACTATTATATTAGTTTTAAATTAAAACTTAAAAGCTAAGTAAATAAGTTATATTTTGTTTTATATATTTTAATATATTACTTATAATATTATATTTAATTAAAGGGTAAGGGGGTTTTTTATAATAAAAGGGCTAACTTAATGCTAAAGTAGTAGCTAAAAAAGGCTTTAATAATACTTTAAAGCCTTAATAAAGGGGGTATAAATATTATATTAAAGCTTAAATATTAATTATAGCTACTTTAAAGGTGCTTACTATACTTTTAAAGTAAAGCTTTATTAAAAAAAGTATTATTAGCTTATTTATATTAGCTATAGATTTAAACCTTAATTTAGCTATCTATATCTATAAAGGTTAGTATAGATAAGGTAATAAAGCTATTAAGCTAGCTTAAGTATATAATATAGGCTTTTATTTAATAGTTATTAATAATTAAGTAGTATTTTAATTAAGTAAAGTAAGTGCTTATATAATTAATATATTACTTCTACTTTATATTTATAATAGCTAAGTAATTAGTTTTAAAAGTATATTTAATAGTAGTATAATAGCTATAATATAAAGTTATAATATAGTATATAATAATATAGTTAAATTTAAAGTATTAATAGTATTAATATAAATAAAGAGCTTTATTATATAGTTTAGCTTTAAATATTTTAACTTTATAAATAACTTCTTTATAATATAGTTTATTAGCTATATTAATATCTTTAATTTTAAAGATAAAGGGGGCTTATATTATAGTACTATAGGGTTTTTATATTATAACTTTAATAATATTATTATTATTAATAAAAGTAAAGTAATAAAAGATATTTTCTTTAATAACTTAATATATATAATAAATAGAGAATCCTTTAATAATAATATTAAATATTTATTAGTTTAATATTATATTTAAGTTAAAGGTAGTTTAAACTTATTCTATATTTTTAGTATAAAGTTAGGCTATATTTTTAAAAGTAACTACTATATTACTATTATAAAGGCGCTTTATAGCTACTATAATGTCTTTATTTATAGCTTTATTAATAGTATAAATAATATCTTTTAAGCTATATTATTTAACTATTTTATTAATTAAGTTACCTTTAATAATAGTCTTTTTATAAATATAAAGCAGTATTACTATAAAGGTAGTTAAGTAAATAAATCTATTAATTATTAAAGTAGCGCTACTAGCTATAATTTTAGCTTATATTATAGCTAATATAGTTTTAAGCTAAATAGCCTTTTTAATTACCCTTTTAACTATTACTTTAAGGTTAGTAGTTATAACTAATTTTTAAGGGTTAGTAAATTATTTATAATAAGCCTATATTATTTTTATATTAATAATATATAAAATAACCTTTTAGACTCCTTTTAGTAAAAAGGTTAATATAAGCTTAGTAATTTTATTATATTTCTATTATAAATAAATTAGTACTTAGTTCTAAGCTATATTAGCTATAGTATTACCTTAGTTTTCTATTATAAACTTATTATAATAAATAAAGGGATTATAGTAACTCTATAAAAGGCTATAGTTTTTTATATTAATATTTATTATTATTATATTACTTACTATACCTATACTTTAAGCTTAATACACTATTATAAAAAGAGGTAAATAAATATAGTAAAACTTTTTATTTACTTTTTAAGTTAATTTAAGTTAATTCTATAGCGTTATTGTAGTGTAGGCGAAATTGCAAAAGTTTCTTTTAAGCTATATTAATTATAATATTAACTTAGGTTTTTATTATAAACTTACTATAATAAGTAAAGGAATTATAATAACTTTATAACAGGCTATAGGTCTTTATATTAATATTTATTATTATTATATTATTTACTATACTTATACTTTAAGCTTAATATACTATTATAAAAGAAGGTAAATAAATATAGTAAAACTTTTTATTAACTTTTTAAGTTAATTTAAATTAAATCTATAGCGCTATTACAGTGCAGGCGAAATTGCAAAAGTTTTTAAGTATATTTATTAATCTATATTTTATTTTTATTTGTTATTTTATTTATACTTTCTTCTTTATTTTTTATATTTTTTTTTATTTGTTTTAATTTAATATAATAAAATAGCTTAAAGCTTAATATAGCTATAGTTTAGTATTAATATTAAAGCTAAATTATAACTATATAGTAGTAAAAGTTATAAATAATATAGAGGTTAAAAAGTTCATATTAAAGCTATATTAAAGGTTAAAAAGCTTTATAATTAGCTTCTATTTATTATAAAGTAAAAGTATAAAATAGTAATATAAAAGTTAATTAATTTCTAAAAGCTATTTTATTAAATATTATATAATATTAAAGTAGTTAAATATAGTTTAAATTTCTTTTAAGTTTTAAATTAACTTTACTTTAAGTTTTAAAAAGTAAAGGTAATTATATTTAAAGTATTAAAAAATAAAAGTTAAAATTTTATTTAATAATAATAAAGTTTTAATATAAATATTAATAAAAAGTAAGCTTTTAATTTTTATATTATTTAGTTTTTTACTTAAGTTTTAATATTTTAAAGGTAAATAATATAATAAAGTATAATATTAATTAAGTTAAAAATAATATATATATACTTTAAGTTTAATATTATTATTTATTTTAAATTCTATATTAAAGCTAAGTTATTATAAAAATATAAGCTATTTGAATTTTAATAACTATTTTATTTACTTTAATTTTATTAAAAAAGTATTAAATATAATAATTAAAATATAAATTTAAAGAAAAGATAACTACTTTAATTTTAATAAAGTATTATTATATAGCTTTATAAGCCTTAATAATAATATAAAGATATTATATTTATTTAATAATAAAGGCTTTTATAATACCTATAATAACTTCTTTATATTTAATTAAAGTATAATATAAGTTTATACTATATATAATAAAGCTTTAAATAACTTAAGTATAAAAAAGCTAAAGTTTATATAGTAAATAACCTTAAATAAATATAAAAAGTATAGTAAAGTAAGTTATTATTATATTAACTTTATAGTAAGTTTTAATTAATAAGATTTTTTTTTAAACTTTATAAAAAATTTAAATATTAAAGAAATAAGTAAATTATATTAGTTAAATTATATTAGTTTTAAATTAAATTAATATTATTATTACTTATCTCTTTTTAATAAAGTAAATTAGCTTACTTTTTTATAAATAAAAATTTAAGTTAAATTTATAAAATTAATTTTAATAAACCTTTTATATAGCTTTAAACTAAGCTTATATTTCTTTTATTATATAGCTATATATTAAAATATTGATATTATAAAGAAGCTAAGTATTAATATAGAGTTAATTATTATTAATTTCATATAAAGTAAAGTATTAAAAAAAAAAGAATTAAAAATATAAAGAACTTTTAAAAACCCTTTATTAAAACTATATAAAGTATTATTATTTAATTATTAAAGGTAAAGTAAGCTTTATATAATATAGTAAAGGTATAGGTTTAATATATTTATTTATTTAATTACTTTAGGGGGCATAGAGCCCTTAGCTAGTACCTTATTTTAGTAACCTATATAGGAAAAACCTTAGAATAAAGGGGAAAATCTATATATAATAATAGGTATAAGTGTTAAAAAGGCTTAAATTAAGCTTTAAACAGTGTTTATTATAAAAATTAATATATTATTAATTAAGCTTTAACTATAGTTATTAAAAAGAGTTTAGTAAAGGGTATAAGTAATATATATAAAAAGGTATATAAAAATATATTAAATTTAAAGGGAAGGAGGTAAGGACTTTATAGGCTTAAATTAGGCTTTATTTAAAACTAAGTTAAGTTATTAAAAGAGATATAGTATATTAGCTATATACTATAAAATATATAGTAATATAAAAGGGTATAAAAGGTTATAAAAGGTTATAAGTTATAATATAGCTATACTACTAATTTAAGGGTATATTAATTATTAAATTAAGTAATTATTATATACTAAATTATTAAAAGTTATTAATTTAATAAATACTAAATATAAAACTAAATTAAGCCTTAGTAGTAAGTAGTATAAATATAATATAGTAATAAAATAGTAATTATTAATTATTTAATTAAATTTAATATATTAATAAATAATTTAATAAATAATTTAAAGCACTACTTTTTTTTTATAAATAAAGAGAGATCTCTTTAAAGGTTTTTCCTTTTTTTTTTTTTTTTTTTTTATATTTAAATAAAAATTATAAATACCCCTTTCTCTTTTAAAGTTTAATATAAAGTTATTTTAATCTCTATATTAAGGCTAGCTTAAACCCTTAATATTATATTAATTCTAAGTAATAAAGAAAATAGTTAATTAATTAAAAGTTAAAGGCTTTTTAATAAGTTTTTAGTCCTTTTTTATATTTACTTATACCTTAACTTTAATTTATATAAAGTATAAAGTAAGTATACCTTTATTTCCTTTACCTTAGTAAAATAAAAGACCTTAATATATATTACTATAATTAATTTAATAAGTATTTAACTTAAATTTATAGTAAAGGTATTATAGCTAACTTAAATTTTAAATATTAGTTTAAACTATTATAAATATATATGATTTAATAAAGTATATTTAATAAGTTTTTAAGGTTTAATATAAAGCTAAGTTAAATATTAATTAAAGTAAGCTTTACTTAACTTAATAGTAGTTTATAATATAATTTAAAAGGTTTTTAACTTTTAAATATAATATAATTTAAATTATTTTATAAAGTTTAATATAAATTTAATTTAACCCTTTAATAAAGATATAGTAGTAGCTAACTTTATATAGTATAATTTATATAAAGTTATTTAATAAATAGCTTAATACTTTATTAATACTAAGGTAGCTTTAATATAAAGCTTAAATTAAGCCTTTATTATAATTATTATATATAGTAGTATTTATTAATATAAAATACTAACCTATATAAGCTATATTATTAATATATTAAAGTAATATAATAAACTAATAAAGTAGTCTTTAATAAAGGTAGTTAATATTTATAGTAGTATTATATTAAAGAAAAGTAAAAAAAAAAAAAAAGAGAGAGAAAAAAAAAAGAAAAGTAAAAAAAGAGAGAGGCTAAAATAAAGGCTATAATAGAAGAGAGATAAAGATATATAAACGGCCTTATAGTTAGCTTTATAGCTACTAAGCTAAGAGTTTTTTTTTATTTTTTTTTATTTTTATTTTCCTTTTTTTTTATTATTTTTTTTTAAAAAAAGTTTTTAAGAAAATAAAATAAAATAATATATAGTTTAATATAGTTATATATTAATATTAATATAAATACTAAAGTATAATATATTAATAGTTTAAAGTAAAGAGAGTAAAGTAATAAAGGGATTTATATTAAACTTATATTAAAAATTAAAAGGTATTATTATTTACTACTATTTCTTTTATAAAGTAAAGGTAAGTTAATAATATAAAAAGTAATTAGTTTTAAAAAGCTATTTTATTAAGTATTATATAAAGCTAAGCTAATTAAAGGCTATATAAATTTCCTTTAAGTTTTAAATTAAGCTTACTTTAAACCTTAAAAAGTAAAGGTAATTATATTTAAAGCATTAAAGAATAAAGTAGTAAATATCCTTATAATTACTTTAATAATAATATATTAATAAATTTATATTAAAAATATAGTAAAAGTAAACAAAGAAATTAAGGCTAATCTTTTTAATATAAAGCTAAACTAAAGCTAATAATTTAAATTTAATAAAATAATAGTAAAGTTAAAGTACCTTTTTTTTAAAGTAAAAGTTTAAATTTTATTTAATTATAATAAAGTGCTAACTTAAATATTAATAATCTATTAAAGCTTATTTTTAAAGCTATTACTTTTTTTAATTTAATTTTAGTATTTTAATTATAAAGAATATAGTAAGGTTTAATAAAGGTTAAATTAAAAGTAATATATAGTTAATATAAAGTTATTTTTTATATTAAGTACTATATTAAAGATAAGTTATTATTAAAGTATAAGCTATTTAAATTTTATTAGCTATTTTATTTACTTTAATTTTATTATAGAATTATTAAATATAGTAGTTAAAATATAGATTTAAAGAAGGGATTATTACTTTAATTTTAATTAAAAACTATAGTATAGCTTTATAAATATTAATAATAATATAAAGGTATTAAATTTATTTTATAGTAAAGGCTTTAGTAATACTTTTAATTATATCTCTATATTTAGTTAAGATATAATATAAGCCTATATTATAGCTAATAAAACTTTAAATAATTAAAGTATAAAGGAATTTAAATTTATATAATAAATACCTTTAAGTAAATATAAAAAGTATAGTAAAGGTAAGTTACTATTATATTAATTTTATAGTAAACTTAAGTTAATAAACCTTTTATTAAAGTTTATAGTAAATTTAAATATTAAAGAATTAAGCTAACTATATTAACTAAACTATTATACTTTTAAATTAAATTGATATTATTATTAGCTATCTTTTTTTATTAAAGTAAATAAATTTACTTTTTTATAAATAAAACTTTAAGCTTAATTTATAGAATTATTTTTAATAAACTACTTAAGTAGTTTTAAATTAAGTTTAAGTTTCCTTTATTATATAGCTATATATTAAAATATTAATATTATTAAAAAAGCTAAGTATTAATATAAAGTTAATTATTATAAGTTTAATATAAAGTAAAGTAATATAAAAGAGAAAAAGAATTAAAAATATAAAGAACCTTTAAAGGACCTCTATAAATACTATATAAAGAGCTATTATTTAGCTATTAAATATAAAGTAAGCTTTATATAATATAATAAAGGCTTAAATTTAATATATTATTTATATAAAGAGTTTAGTAAAAATTATTATATAAATAAGTTTTATATAATATACTATATTAAAAGTAGTTAAAATATTAAATTAAAGAAGTAATATAGTATTACTATAGTACTGTATTATATATATAGCTTTTATTAAAATAATAAGGGCTATTTTTATAAAATAATTAATATAATTATTTATTTAAAGCTTTAAAAAAGCGTTACCTTTTTTAGCTATATAAGTAATTTATACTATTATTATTACTTTTAAAACTTTATTTATAATATTAAGTAAAGAGATTAATCTTTATATATTAATATACTTCCTTTTTTTAAATAACTTTCCTAACTTATAAAGAACTATAACTTTAACTCTTTAAAATAAAGCTAAGTAGTATTTAATATAGTAGTATATATTAAATAAGTTAAAAAAAATATTAATAAATAGTTTACTATAAGCTTTAAGGAACTCTATTAAAAGCTTATTAAGTTTAAAGGCTTTTTAATTAATTAATCCCTTAATTATATTATATATCTCTAAGGCTATAAAGTAATCTTCCTTTAGAAATATAGTAAAGTTAAATTAAAGGCTAAGGTTAGCTAATATATTATTTATATAAACAATTAAAGTAGGAAAGAATTTATTAAAAAATACCTTTACTTTATTATAGTAGAAATGAGCTAAAGGCATACTATTACTACTATAGTAAAGGGCTAAAAACTAAGTAGTTATATAAAGTAAAAGAGATAGTATTATTAACTACACTTAGTTATTTATTAATCTTTAAACCTAATTTTTAAAAGAATTAAACCTTATTAAGTTTAACTATATTCTATAGCTTATTTATATTACCTTTTATAATTATAGTTCTATAACTAATACTATTAAATAAACTTTATATTACTTTAAATAGCTTTAAATAAATAAAACACTTACTATTATAAAGGTAGTATACTACTTTTACCTCTCTTTTATATTAGCTATCTTTAATATTTTTTATTAAATTAACTTCTTTATTATATAGTTTATAATTAAATTTATTACTATTACTACCCTTTTTATATTAAAGGGCCTTTATAGTGCCTTTAAAGTATAATTATAGTAAACCCTTAAGGTTTATAAAGCTATTTATAATATAAAATATATTTAAAGACTTTAGTAATATTACTATACTAAAGTAAGTTAATAAGCTACTATTAATATAGCTTTAAATTAAAAATAAATTATTTATAAGGAATAATATAGATTTTAATACTATATAGTAGTAAATATAATAGTTAAGAAGAGTAACTTTTAAAAACTAAAATAATAAACTTAACTTTATAATAGTTTATTATTTAAAACTACTTAAGTTTTAACCCTTTACTATAGTAGTAATAATATACCTTTAGCTATTTTTTATTATAATAAAGTAAAGGCATTTTTTAATAAATTCTTTTTTACTTTAACTATTTATATAAATAATATATTAGCTAACCTTAGCCTTTAAGTTAACTTTACTATATTGTTAAAGAAAAACTACTTTATAGCTTTAAAGATATATAATATAATTAAGGAACTAATTAATTAAAAAGCTTTTAAATTTAATAAGCTTTTAATAAAGTTTTTTAAAGCTTATAATAAACTATTTATTAGTATTCTTTTTAACTTACTTAATATATACTACTATATTAAATACTACTTAGCTTTATTTTAAAAGGCTAAAGTTATAGTTCTTTATAAATTAAAAAAGTTACTTAAAAAAAGAAAGTATATTAATATATAAAGATTAATCTCTTTTTTTAATATTATAAATAAGGTTTTAAAAGTAATAGTAATAGTGTAAATTACTTATATAGCTAAAGAGAGTAATACTTTTTTAAAGCTTTAAATAAATAACTATATTAATTATTTTATAAAAGTAGCCTATATTATTTTAATAAAAGCTATATATATAGTGTAATATTATAGTAGCACTATATTACTTCTTTAGCTTAATATTTTAGCTACCTTTAATATAGTATATAATATAAAACTTACTTATATAATAATCTTTATTAAACTCTTTATATAAATAATATATTAAATCTAAGCCTTTATTATATTATATAAAGCTTACTTTATATTTAATAGCTAAATAGTAGCTCTTTATATAGTATTTATAAAGGTTTTTTAAAGGTTTTTTATATTTTTAATTCTCTTTTTCTTTTATATTACTTTACTTTATATTAAACTTATAATAGTTAACTTTATATTAATACTTAGCTTTTTTAATAATACTAATATTCTAATATATAGCTATATAATAAAGAAAACTTAAGCTTAATTTAAAATTATTTAAGTAGTTTATTAAAAATAGTTCTATAAATTAAGCCTAAAGTTTTATTTATAAAAAAGTAAACTTATTTACTTTAATAAAAAAAATAGTTAGTAATAATATTAATTTAACTTAAAACTATAATAATTTAGCTAATATAGTCAGCTTACTTCTTTAATATTTAAATTTACTATAAACTTAAATAAAAAGTTTATTAACTTAAGTTTATTATAAAATTAATATAATAATAACTTACTTTTACTATACTCTTTATATTTATTTAAAGGTATTTATTATATAAATTTAAACTCCTTTATATTTAAGTTATTTAAAGCTTTATTAATTATAATATAAGCTTATATTATACTTTAATTAAATATAAAGATATAGTTAAAGGTATTATTAAAGCCTATACTATAAAGTAAACTTAATATCTTTATATTATTATTAATATTTATAAAGCTATATTATAGTTTTTAATTAAAACTAAAGTAATAATTCTTTTTTTAAATTTATACTTTAACTATTATATTTAATAATTTTATAATAAAATTAAAGTAAATAAAATAGCTAATAAAATTTAAATAACCTATACTTTAATAATAACCTACCTTTAATATAATATTTAATATAGAAAATAACTCTATATTAACTATACATTACTTTTAACTTAGCCTTTACTAAACTTTACTATATTCTTTATATTTAAAATATTAAAATTAAATTAAAAAAAGTAATAGCTTTAAAAATAAGCTTTAATAGCTTATTAATATTTAAATTAATACTTTACTATAATTAAATAAAACTTAAACTTTTACTTTAAAAAAAAAGTACTTTAACTTTATTATTACTTTATTAAATTTAAATTATTAGCTTTAATTTAACTTTATATTAAAAATATTAACTTTAATTCCTTTCTTTACTTTTCTTATATTTTTAATATAAATTTATTAATATATTATTATTAAAGTAATTATAAATATATTTATTACTTTATTTTTTAATACTTTAAATATAATTACCTTTACTTTTTAAAGTTTAAAGTAAATTTAATTTAAAACTTAAAGGAAATTTATATTACCTTTAATTAACTTAGCTTTATATAATACTTAATAAAGTAGCTTTTTAAAAATTAATTATTTTTTATATTATTAACTTACCTTTACTTTATAAAAGAAATAGTAATAAATAATAGTATTTTTTAATTTTTAATATAGGCTTAATATAGGCCTTTTTATTACTTTATCTCTATTACTTTAAACTATGAATATATTATACTTTAATGTCTATATTAATATTAATATATAACTATATTAAACTATATATTATTTTATTTTATTTTTTTAAAAACCTTTTTTAAAAAGAAATAATAAAAAAAAAAGAAAAAAAAAGAAGAAAAAAAATAAAAAAGAACTTTTAGTTTAGTAACTATAAAGCTAACTATAAAGCTACTTATATATCTTTATTTCCTTTTTATTATAACCCTTACTTTAACCCCCCTTCTCTTTTACTTTTCCTTTCTTTTTCTTTCTCTCTCTTTTTTCTTTACTTTCTTTTAATATAATATTATTATAAATACTAACTACCTTTACTTATTTATTTATTTATTTACTTTAGGGGGCATAGAGCCCTTAGCTAGTACCTTATCTTAGTGACCTATATAGGAAAAACCCTAAAATAAAGGGGAAAACCTATATATAGTAGTAGATATAAATACTAAAGAGGCTTTAGTTAAGCCTTAAGTAGTACTTATTATAAAAATTAATATATTATTAACTAAGCTTTAGCTATAGTTATTAAAAGGAGTTTAATAAAGGGTGTAAGTAATATATATAAAAAGGTATATAAAAATGTATTAAATTTAAAGGAAGGGGTAAGGACTTTATAGTCTTAAATTAAGCTTTATTTAAGGCTAAGCTAAGTTACTAAAAAGGGTATAGTATACTAGCTATATGCTATAAAATATAAAGCAATACAAAAGGGCATAGAAGGTTGTAGAAGGTTATAGGTTATAATATAGCTACGCTGCTAATCTAAGGGCACGCTAATTATTAAATTAAGTAATTATTATATACTAAATTATTAAGAGTTATTAATTTAGTAAGTACTAAATATAAGACTAAATTAAGCTTTAGTAATAAGCAGTGTAAGTATAGTATAGTAGCGGAATAGTAGTTATTAATTACTTAAATAAGTTTAATATATTAATAAGTAATTTAATAAGTAATTTAAAGCGTTGCTCTTTTTTTATAAATAAAGGGGACCCTTTTTAAGGTTTTTTCTCTTTTTCTCTCTTCTTCTCTTTATATTTAGTTAAAAAATTATAAATACCCCTTTCCCTTTTAAAATTTAATATAGGGCTATTTTAGTCCTTATATTAAGGCTAGTTTAAACCCTTAGTATTATATTAATTCTAAATAGTAAAGAAAATAGCTAATTAATTAAAAGTTAAAGGCCCTTTAATAAGTATTTAGTTTCTCTTTATACTTATTTAAGCTTTAACTTTAATTTATATAAAGTATAAAGTAGGCATTTTTATACTTCCCTTACTTTATTAAAATAAAAGATTTTAAGATTTATTACTATAATTAGTAAAAAAAAACTTTTTGCGATTTCGCCTACACTATAATAACGCTGTAGAATTAACTTAAATTAACTTAAAAAGTAAATAAAAAGTTTTGCTATACTTATTTACCTCCCTTTATAATAGTGTATTAAGCTTAAAGTATAAATATAGTAGGTAGTATAATAATAATAAATATTAATATAGAAAACTATAGCATTTTATAGAGTTACTATAATCTCTTTACTTACTATAGTAAGTTTATAATAGAAAACTAAGTTAATACTATAGCTAATATAGCTTAGGACTAAGTATTAGTTTATTTATAATAAAAATACAATAAAATTACTAAGCTTATACTAACCTTTTTACTAAAAGGAGTTTAAAAGATTGTTTTATATATTATAAATATAAAAATAATATAGACCTATTATAAATAACCTATTAACCCCTAGGAATTAGTTATAACTACTAACCTTAAAGCAATAGTTAAAAGGGCAATTAAAAAGGCTATTTAGCTTAAAACTATATTAGCTATAATATAGACTAAAATTATACCTAATAACGCTACTTTAATAACTAATAGGCTTATTTACTTAGCTACCTTTATAGCAGTACTGCCTTATATTTATAGAGAGACTATTATTAAAGGCAATTTAATTAATAAAGTAATTAAATAATGTAGCTTAAAAGATATTATTTATATTATTAATAAAGCTATAAATAAAGACACTATAGTAGCTATAAGGCACCTTTATAGTAGTAATATAGTAATTACCTTTAAAAATATAGCCTAACTTTATACTAAAAATATAAAATAAATTTAAACTACCTTTAGTTTAAATATAACACTAAACTAATAAATATTTAATATTATTATTAAAGGATTCCTTATTTATTATATATATTAAGTTACTAAAGAAAATATCCTTTATTACTTTACCTTTATTAATAGTAGTAATATTATTAAAGTTATAGTATAAAAACTTTATAGCACTATAATATAAGCTTTCTTTATTTTTAAAATTAAAAATATTAATATAGCTAATAAACTATACTATAGAGAAGTTATTTATAAAGCTAAAATATTTAAAGCTAAACTATATAATAAAGCTCTTTACTTATACTAATATTATTAATACTTTAAATTTAGCTATATTACTATATACTACACTATAACCTTATATTATAGCTACTACACTACTATTAAATACACTTTTAAGACTAACTACCTAGCTATTATAAATATAAAGCGGGAATAATATACTAACTATATAGGCACCTACTTTATTTAATTAAAACACTATTTAATTATTAATAACTACTAAATAAAAGCTTACATTATATATTTAAATTAGCTTAGTAGCTTTATTACTTTATTTATATTAACCTCTATAGATATAAATAGCTAAACTAAGGTTTAAATCTATAGTTAATATAAATAAATTAATAATACTCTCTTTAATAAAGCCTTACTTTAAAAATATAGTAGGTGCCTTTAAGGTAACTATAATTAATACCTAAGCCTTAATATAATATTTATACCCCCTTTATTAAGGCTTTAAAGCATTATTAAAGCCTTTTTTAGCTACTAATTTAGTATTAAATTAGCCCCTTTATTATAAAAAACCCCCTTACTCTTTAATTAAATATAATATTATAAGTAATATATTAAAATATATAGAAGAAAATATAACTTATTTACTTAGCTTTTAGGTTTTAATTTAAAACTAATATAGTAGTAATTTAAGAACTATATAGTATTAATAAAAACCCTTTAAATTTAAGCTTAGGTTTTTATTAATTTATAGCTTAAAGTAAAAGAATAGCTATTTATATTTACTATTAATATAGCCTTAGTTTATAAATAATATAATTTAATATTAATTAATATACTATAACCCTTTATAATATTAATATTTACTTTATTTACTCTTTTATTTATTACTATAATTAAATAACTCCCCTTTATAACTTTTTTATAAAATTACTATAGTATTACTATATCTTTATTAATAACTTTAATTAATATTACTTCTTTTAAAATTAATATAACTATATATTACTTAGTAGTAATAAACTCTTAGTAATTATAGCTTAATAATAATTTAAACTTATTATACCTTAAAGTAAAATAATATAGTAAATATAAAGTAAAAGAGATAGTATTATTAATTATATTTAATTATTTATTAACCTTTAAACTTAATTTTTAAAAGAATTAAACTTTATTAAGTTTTACTATATTTTATAGTTTATTTACATTACCTTTTATAATTATAGTTTTATAATTAATACTATTAAATAAACTTTATACTACTTTAAATAGCTTAAAATAAATAAAATGCTTACTACTATAGAAGTAATATACTACTTTTACCCCTTTTTTATATTAACTATTCTTAATACCCTTTATTCAATTAACTTTTTTACTATATAGTTTATAGCTAAACTTACTACTATTACTATACTTTTTATATTAAAAGGCCTATATAATACCTTTAAAGTATAGCTATAGTAAACCCTTAAGGTTTATAAAGCTATTTATAATATAAAATATATTTAAAGGCTTTAGTAATACTACTATATTAAAGTAAGCTAATAGGCTGCTATTAATATAGCCTTAAATTAAAAATAAGTTATTTATAAAGAATAATATAGCTTTTAGCGCTATATAGTAATAAATATAATAGCTAAAAAAAGTAACCTTTAAAAATTAAAATAATAAGCTTAACTTTATAGTAGTTTATTATTTAAGACTACTTAAGTCCTAGCCCTTTACTATAGTAGTAATAGTATACCCTTAGCTACCTTTTATTATAATAAAGTAGAGGTATTTTTTAATAGATTTTTTCCTACTTTAACTACCTATATAAATAATATATTAGCTAACCTTAGCCCTTAACTTAACTCTACTATATTTTTAAAGGAAGACCTTTTTATAGCTTTAAAGATATATAATATAATTAAAAAACTAATTAGCTAAAAAGCCTCTAAACTTAATAAACTTTTAGTAAAGTTCTTTAAAGCCTATAGTAAACTATTTATTAGTATTCTCTTTAACTTACTTAATATATACTACTATATTAAGCATTACTTAGCTTTATTTTAAAAGGCTAAAGTTATAATTCTTTATAAATTAAAAAAGTTATTTAAAGAAAGGAAGTATATTAATATATAAAGATTAATCTCCCTTTTTAATATTATAAGTAAAGTATTAAAAGTAGTAGTAGTAATATAAATTATCTATATAGCTAAGAAGGGCAGCGCTCTTTTAAAGCTTTAAATAGGTAACTATATTAATTATTTTATAGAGATAGCTTTTATTATTTTAATAAAAGCTATATATATAGTATAATATTATAGTAGCACTATATTGCTCCTTTAGCTTAATATTTTAGCTACCTTTAATATAGTATATTATATAAAACTTACTTATATAATAATCTTTACTAATCTCTTTATATAAATAGTGTACTAAACCTAAGCCTTTACTATATTATATAAAGCTTACTTTATATTTAATAGCTAAATAGTAGCCCTCTATATAGTACCTATAGAGGTCCTTTAAAGGTCCTTTATATCCTTAATTCTCTTTTTCTTTTATATTACTTTATTTTACACTAAACTTATAATAGTTAACTCTATATTAATACTTAGCTTTTTTAATAATACTAATATTTTAATATATAGCTATATAATAAAGGAGACTTAAGCTTAATTTAAAACTACTTAAGTAGTTTATTAAAAATAGTTCTATAAATTAAGCTTAAAGTTTTATTTATAAAAAAGTAAACTTATTTACTTTAGTAAAAAGAGATAGCTAGTAATAATATTAATTTAACTTAAAACTATAATAGTTTAGCTAATATAGTTAGCTTATTTCTTTAATATTTAAATTTATTATAAACTTTAATAAAAGGCTTATTAACTTAAGCTTACTATAAAACTAATATAATAGTAACTTACCTTTACTATGCTTTTTATATTTATTTAAAGGTATTTATTATATAAATTTAAACTCCTTTATATTTAAGTTATTTAAAGCTTTATTAACTATAGTATAAGTTTATATTATACTTTAATTAAATATAGAGATATAATTAAAGGTATTACTAAAGCCTTTACTATAAAGTAAACTTAATACCTTTATATTATTATTAATATTTATAAAGCTATACTATAGTTTTTAATTAAAACTAAAATAATAATCCCCCCTTTAAACCTATACCTTAACTATTAAGCTTAATAATTCTATAATAAAATTAAGGTAAATAAAATAGTTAATAAGATTTAAATAGCTTATACTTTAATAGTAACCTACCTTTAATATAGTGCTTAATATAGAAAATAACTCTATATTAATTATACACTACTTTTAACTTAGCCTTTACTATACTTTACTATATTCTTTATATTTAAAATATTAAAATTAAATTAAAAAGAATAATAGCTTTAAAAATAAGCTTTAATAATTTATTAACACTTAAGTTAGCACTTTACTATAATTAAATAAAACCTAAACTTTTACTTTAAAAAAAAGATACTTTAACTTTACTACTACTTTATTAAATTTAAATTATTAACTTTAATTTAGCTTTATATTAAAAAAATTAGCTTTAACTTCTTTTTTTACTTTTATTATATTTTTAATATAAACTTACTAATATATTATTATTAAAGTAACTATAAAGATATTTACTACCTTATTTTTTAATACTTTAAATATAATTATCTTTATTTTTTAAGGTTTAAAGTAAGCTTAATTTAAAATTTAAAGGAAATTTATATTACCTTTAATTAACTTAACTCTATATAATGCTTAATAAAGTAGCTCTTTAAAATTAATTACCTTTTATACTTTTAACTTACCTTTACTTTATAAAAGGAATAGTAATAAATAATAGTACCTTTTAGTCCTTAATATAAGCTTAAAGTAGGCCCCTTTATTTCTTTACCTTTACTACTTTAAGCTACTAATATATTATACCTTAGTATTTATATTAGTATTAATATATAATTAAATTAAACTTTAAATCGTTCTATTTTATTTATAAAAAAAATAAAAAAAAATAAAAAAAATAAATAAATAAAAATAATAAAAAAAAATAAAAATAAAAATAAAAATTGTGATGGATTCGAGCTGGTGGCTCGGATCCTAGATGTATAATAATACAGGAAGGGCTTATCGGCCTTATTGGGAAAGGATAGGGGATATATACTACTTATAGGGCCTTACTATACTCCTCTAAGGACTGTTTTTAATAGGGCTTTATTAGGACTTTATTAAGTAAGTGTATAGAGATTTAGAAGTATATAAACTAATAGAAGGAAGAGAGGGATAGAGGACTTCCCTTCTCTTTATAGTTAATAATAACTCTATTAACACTAAATTATAGCAGCTATTTAAGCTAGTTTATAATATTTATTAACTATTAATAAACACAGCGGAGTTAATATAGACTTAATAAGCAATAACTACTAGGGTTAACTTAGCAATATTTATAAGCTACACTTCCTTTAGAAAACAGTTATGTAATATAAGGCATAATTAGTAGAGATACACCTCTATATAGTAGTAGTAGGGGTAGCGATATAGGGCGCTATATTAGTAACCTTTATAATAACTATAGTCCCTATATTAAAATAGCTTAAGCGTAAACCGCTCCCTATAGGGATACTATATAATAGTAATAAAGCCTCTTTTTAGGTATAGCAAAGCCTTATAGCTTATAAGTTAGAGGCTAACTTAGACTTTATTAGCACTAATTATAATAAATAGTTCTTAATTTATTAAAACCTAAGCCTAAAAATATAGAAATATATTACTTTATTTTTTAAACTAGGGTATACCTTTAAGTATAACCCCTAATACTTTCTTTAGTACTTTAATAGTATATTTATAGACCTTTACTAAAAGAAATAAGTGGTCTTTAAATTAAATTAGCTTAAATAGCGTATAGGCAAGCGTTTTAATGACTTTTATATTTATTTTAAGTAAAAGCTTATTTTTACTAAAGGTATTAATTAAGTAAATGCAGTAAAACTCTTTAAGCTTTATACTACACTTAATAAGTATATATATAACTATTATATAGGCTATAATATCCTTTATAATAATTATTATAAGGCAGTTAACTATTACTACAGCATTGCCTTAAATATTAACTTTTACTACTTAAAAGAATGCACTAAGGCCTGCTAATATAGTTACTAGGCTTAGGACTATAAAGGGGACATTTCTATAACTAATGTTAATGCTACTACCTTTAAAAACGCTACCTTAAAGATAAGTAAGGAGCTTATAAAGAATAAAGCTTAGAGTAAAATACCTTACTTAATAAAGGGTAAATAGGCGCTATAGGTGGAATAAAATATTATTAAATAGTAGCGCTAAGCAGGCTAGTGCTTATATTATAGTGTAGCAGGACACTATATTTAAGGTTATAACCTTCTTCTTACTTATTATCTAAATAGGGTAGCTATTTAAGTATATAAGGTTTCTAATAAAGAGATAGTAAGCAAACCTTTTAAGTTTAACTTAAAAAAAAAGACACTTACTACTTAAGTCTTAGCAGTAGGCATTAATTTAGTAATAAATTATATTATTAACTTTTTAATAACCTAATATATTTATATAGAGAGATAGAAGGCTATATAGAGGAACTGCTATTTCTCTTACTTATTTTTTATAATAACACTACATTTTTTATTACTTAGGTTAATAGTAGTTATAATAGTTTTACTGCTATAAGTAAATATATTATATAACGCTTAAAACTCTAGCGTATCCCCCTCTTTATGCTATATTAGGTTACTATAGCGGTAGAAGCCACCTTAAAATAGAATTAAGCCCCTATAAAGCGCCTATATATTACCTACTTAGTCTACTTTATAGCTAATATTAATAGATAGGTATTCTCTATTATAGCCTATATAATCCTAAGTCTTTTATATAACTGCATTCTTAAATCACCTTAGTTATTATAAAATAAGATTAAGATTTATACTACTTAACGTTATTTTATTATAGAAGTCTAATTAAGCCTTTAAGTTTAGGCCTTAAATAGCCACTACACTTCTATCCCTACTATAGCAGTATTAGGATCTATTTATATAGCCTTAGCATAATATATAGCTAAATTAAATACACCTATTACCCTTATAGCAATAAGTTTAAAAGAGATTAATACTATTTTATTAAATATAGTAAGTAGCCCTATCCCCTTAAATAGCAATATTACTATATAGCTTCTACTTAAGTTATAGGATTTTATAGATATCTTTAATAAAGAGAAAGCGAGTGCTCTCCTACTACACTAAGGCTATTTAGATCACTATATACGTTTATAAAATAACTCTAATAGCTCTGCCTTAGAACTTTTATAGGCGCTACTATATAATATACTTTATAACTAACTTCTTAAAATCTAGAAATAGATTATAGACTTAATAGATAAAGGGTAGATTTAAGCGTTATCCTCTTTAGCTATAGTATTAGTTCTCTTTATTAAAAAGGCAGGTAAGGGATAGCGATTTTATATTAACTATTATGCCTTAAATAAGGTTATAAACTAAAACTAATACCTACTTCTACTAATAAAGGAGACCCTATAATCCTTAGTAGAAGCTAAGTGGTTTATAAAGCTTAATATCTATATAGCCTTCTATTGCCTATAGGTAGTAGCAGGGGATAAACACTTTATAGCTTTCTATATATAATTTAGCCTCTTTAAGTGGCTTATCTACCCCTTTAGCTTAGCTAAGGCCCTAGCTACATTCTAACGTTATATTAATAGTGCCTTAAGTAATGCCTTTAGGCTATATACTACTGCTTACCTTAATAATATCTTAATTTATATTAGCGGGTCCTAAAAGGATTATATCTAATGTATATAAAAGGTTCTCTTTTACCTTTATAAGATAGGCCTCTACCTTAATATTAATAAATATACCTTTAGTGTAAAGGAGGTAAAGTACTTAAGGTTTATTATTTATATAAAGCGTAAGCTTTGCCTAAACCTAAAGAAGATTATAGCTATTTATAACTAAAAGGCCTCTACTAAGGCATAAGGGGTCTAGAGCTTCCTTAGTTTTATAAACTTCTACTAGAAATTTATAGCTAGCTTCTTTAACCTTACTAGCTTACTCCTTACGCTTATTAAGAAGGGCATACTATTTATTTAATTAATGGAATATAAGGCTGCTTTTACTGCCTTAAAGAATACGTTTATTATATACCTAATCCTAGCCTAATAGAATTCTAAGAGGGACACTATAGTTAAGGCTAATGCCTTAAAAGAGGCTTTAAAGGGTTGCCTATTTTAGTATAATAGAGAAGGTATTTTATAATTAATAGCCTACCACTTAGCCTGCTTATTAAGCGCTAAGTAGAACTATATAATTTATAATAAAAAACTATTAAGTATTATCTCCTACCTTAAAGCTTAGTTAGCTAAATTATATAGTGTAGCCTAACTATTTATAATCTTTACTAACTATAAGAACTTAGAGTACTTTACTAGTCTATATAAAATGTTAGAATAGTAAGTATAATAGGTAAAAACACTAGCGCTCTTTAACTTCTACCTCTATTACTGCCTTAGCTTATAGGCTACTAAATTAAACGCCCTTTTATAATGTAAATAGAATAAAAGCTATAATTTTATTAACCTTTAGAGCTTAGTTTACCTTATTTTAATTTCTACTGTTAATATATAGAGGGAACACTAACTTAGCCCTGCTTAGAATTCTATTAAAACTTCTATAGCTACTCTAGCCTTAACAGTACTGCTATTTAAATATAAGCTATTTCTAAAGGAGCACGTTAAGGACCTTTAGAACTAGGCCTTAGTAGTGGACTTAACTTACTATATAAAGCTATAAGCTTTATATAATAGAGCATAGCATTTTCTATTTAAAGCCGCTATTAAGGCTTAAATAGGAGATTGTAATATTAATGCCTATAGAGCGCTGTTATTCTAAGGGCGACTGTAGGCACTATAATATAAGCCCCTTATAACTACATTAATTTAGTGTATATATAATTCTCCCCTATTAGAATACCTAAGGAAAAATGCAACCTTTTAAGCCCTTTATTATAACTTTTATTAGGATAGAATATCTACTAATATAGCGTAGTATATCTATAACTACTTCTACTATAAAGGATATAAAAGCTATAAGCTCTAATAGGGCTACCTTTAGCTAATTTTAGCGCTAAACTGTTATTAGTTCTAAATCTTAGTTAATTTTATAATAAAGCTACCTACCTTTAATAACTAAGCACTATAGTACCTTATAGTTATTATAAACTATCTCTTTAAATACATTTAGCTAAAGGCAATAGTAAGTATAATAGCTAAGGAGTACACTACTTAATTTCTATTTTACTAGTAGCGTTTCTATAGTTTCCTTTATAGTATTATCTCTAACTATAGTTTAGATTAAGTTAGCTCCTTTTAGTCTACCTTTTACTTTTTAGTAAGGATTAAATAGTTACTCTCTACTGCCTATTACCTTTAAATAAATAGAGGTATAAAGTAAGTAAACTAGGAAATATAGGCAGCCCTCTATATAATAGTAGGATTTTTATAATATAACTAGCTATTTTACCTTCCTGCCTACTAGCTAACGTTAAATAACTATATATTTACAGTAACTGGGATAAGCGTAAGTATAGCGACCTATAGTTATAATATAGAACTAATTTAATGCCTATTAGAATTGCCTTAGAGCTATATATCCCTTAAGGGCTGTATAGTTTAATTCCTTAAGTATATCTAAAAGGGTATATAACTAGCCTAAGCAGTAATTAACTTTGCTTAATAACGCTAGTAAAATACTTTAAATAAATTATAACGCCTTACTAAGCGCTTTTAAGTTAAGGATCTTATATAGCTTAACCTATAATATATTAAGACTAACTATTCTAGTTATAAGCTTAACTAAGTTATAGTAAAATACTATATCCTTAAGGTCTTTATACCTCTCACTATATACCTTAATATCTTAGGTAGTATCTATTTAGTCTTCTATATTAATCTTATTAAACGTATAGTAGACAACCCTTTACCTTTTTAAATAGTTTAAAATATATACCTAAACCTGCTTTTATTAGTGTTTAAGGAGAACATTAGCTTAGTAGAATATATAGTTAAGGAGGTTTTAGTAGCTAAGAACGCTTAAGGTAAGGGCTAATAACGCAATGTTTTAGTTAAATAGGCAGGCTATAAATAACCTATATAGAAGCCTTTAGAATCTATAGAGAATATAAAGGTATTAATGTAATTTAAATTACAGTAAAGGGATATATATTTCTATAATAGGTTTATTATATAATAATAGAGTTTAATTCTATACCTACCTAAGGGCTTATTTAAATTTAAATAAGATTCTATAATGTATTCTACTCCTACTTTATCTACTACTAATAACTATAATTATTGTTTTTATTAAACCCTTCCTCTTTATTATCCTCTTTATTCTTTATTTAATCTAGCAATAGGGGCTACTATAGACTCTTATATTGCCTTACCCTCTATATAAGGGGGAATAATAGAGGTATTTATATTATAAATGTAGCGGGTAGGGTATAGATAGGCGTTGTTATCACAGCCTATTTGTTACGTGCTAGATACGGCACGTAAAGCGTAGGCATTCGCAACTTATAGAATGCGTTATAAACAATTATAAGAGGAATTATAAAAGAGAATATATATAAGTTATAAATAGGTATATAGTTATATATAGTTATAAAGTTGTCTTTCTACTTATATTATTAGGAATCCTTCTTTTATATAAGGAATTCTATTTTATAATAGGTTTAGGGCGTATAAGAGATAAGTCTGTTCTAAACTATTTATAGGTAGAAAGAAAATTATAAAACTATACGTTATAGTAAACACTAGCTAGTTTATATATTAAGTGAAATAAAAATATAAAATTATAGAAAACTATATATAGTGGTAGATACTAGCTATTTCTATATACTAGAGAAAGGAAAATTGATATGTAGCATTATATATATAAAAGTAAAGTTATAACTGCTGCCTCTCCTATACTATACCTACGATTATTATAGTGTAGTTAAGGGCGTTAGTAGGTTAGTACTTTGTAGGAAAAACAATTATTATATAAAAAGGTCTTCTTTCTCTTTTATATTAAGAAAGGCATTGTTTTCTTTATTCTTACTAGTAAAGGTATCTTTAAATATAGTGTGTTTTATATTATAAACGCTATATTCTATATAGCTAAGGATGTCTTATTCTTTAGGTTCTATTAGTTCTACTACTTAGAGCCATTTATTAATGCTAAGGTTTATTATAGGGCGTTTAAGGTCTTTTTTAAAAGCTATTTAAATATTATAGTTTATTAAATATAGGCTATATAGGTAAATAACTAGTAAGCTTATCCCTTAGAAATAATTAAAATACTTAGTGCAGTTATGCTTATAAAGGTTAACGCTAAAAATCCTCTTAACTTCTATAAAAAAACAGCTTAAAACTAAGGGAATAACCGGCAATCTATATATATAGTATATGATTTCTACGCGGAGTTGCTTATAATTTTATTGCTGTTTTATAGCTACTATATAGATAATGTACTTTTTATATATATTAATTGCCTTTAAGGTATTAATACCTACTATATAAAGGCTATAATTAATTTGCTCTTTAGCGGACTAAAGGGCTTATTTATCTATACTATAAATTATATAAAATCATAATTTAGTTTAAGATCCTTAGTAAGTAAGTGGAGAATTAGTGTAAAATAGCAGGTGTCTATAAAAAGGAGTGTTATCTATAATTTAATTAATAGTGTTATAAAATTCTATAAAGGCGAGTTATTAGATCTATTTATATATAAAGTAATTATTTAGGAGGTAGGAGCGGATTTATATAAACATTATTATTTTAAATATATTACGCTTATATTTAAAGAAGCCCTACTTTATTTAAAGGGATCCTAATCCGCTACTTTCTATACTTATAGCCTTAAAGTATTTATAGAAGTATAAATATATTTAGTAATTATTACTTCCTTTAGTAAGTTCCTTTAAGATATAGCAGTTAATATATTTTATAAAGCTATTAGTAATTAAACTCTATTATTTGTCTTTAATAAGGATTTTTTTAGTAAAAGTAAAGATATTTTCTTAAAGCTAAACTAAGGCTTTTACACTAAGCTTAATAATATATTAATAGAACTCTTAAGTAATAGAGCGCTAGGTTTATTAGTGTTCTTAATATAGAAACTAGATTTAGTTAAGTAGCTAAACTTAGTAAATACTATTTAGAAGTGTATAGTTCTACCTTTATAAGTAAGCTAGCTTATAAATAGTAAGGTCTTAGTATTAAATTCCTTTATTATTATAAATTGTTTTTAGAACTAAAGCATTTTATTTAGCAGCCTTGCCTTTAGTAACTATAGCAGTAATATACTTAGTATACTGCTATATAGCGTTGTAGCTTTAATCTACCTCTTTATAGGCTATATTTTATTCTTTAGTTACTATTTTAATATATAGGTTGCGTTCTTACTATAAGAGTTTATAAGACTTATAGAAAGATAAAAGGGAGTGTATATTTATATTAAAAGACATTAAAAGTAGCTAAAAGGAATTATAAAGAGATAATAAAAGAGAGGGTAAAGGAAAGGATAGAAGAAAAAGGGAAAGAGAGATAGTAATAAAGTAAGAGAAAAGAAATATTAATTATAGTAAGTAGCTAGTTAGTGTAGCTATAAGTTAAGTAAGAGGGGTGATTTACTTTATTCTTACCTTTGCTAAGCCTAGTGTAGCTTTATAGATAATATATAGTGTTTCTATTATAGGCGCGTTTATTCTTACTTTTACTGAGCTTAGCGTGGCTTTATAGGCAGTACGTAGTGTTTTTATTATAGGTGTGTTTATTCTTACTTTTACTAAGCTTAGCGTGGCTTTATAGGCAGTATATAGTGTTTCTATTATAGGCATGCTAAGGCTATAGGAGAGTGTGGTTTTATAAAAGAAATATAGTAGCCTCTTAGCTTAGTAAAGTGTTTAATAAAATTAAGGCAGGGAATTATTACGATGGTTAGGTTACTATATATCCTTATGTATAAGGGTTATAGGGCATTCTATAGCTAGTTATAGTGTTATAGCTTTATAGCTAATAAGGTCTTTACTAAAAGAAAGGCAGTTATTTATAAGTAAAATACATTTTCTTATGCTCTATTAAACCTAGGTTCCTATATACTATATTATTTAAATGTATTAAGGCGTTATAGTGTAGCTCCTAAAACTTATAGGTTTTTATAGAAGGTGCTTATTCCCCCCTTCCTATATTTAAATATACCTTAAAGGCTAAGGTAATAGTCTACAATGCTAGTTTAGGATTTAGTTAGGGTAATTCTTAGCTTAATAGCTGCTATATTAGCAGTAAAGTCTACCTTTAGGTGCTTATAGGTTCTTTATAAGAGATTGTTATTATTAGCTTTATTAGTATTAATAAGTTAAAAGCCAGTCTTTAAAGGCGTAGTTATAGGCTATAGTGTCTTTATAGCTTATACCTATAAGCTTAGTGTGTTAATATCTATATAAAGTTAAGTTTATACCTTAGTATTACTAATAATACTAGTTTTTACTACTATTAAGTATAATGCTAGCTTTTTAATACTATTATTAATAAAGATAGTGTTTTTAAGTAAAGTAAACTAAAAGGTTTTATTAGAAGTAAGGCTATAAATATAAAGGAGGTTAAGGATTAAGGTAAAAAAAGCCTTTACTTTTCCTTATAGGTATATTATAGCTTTACTATAGTTTCTTAAAGTTAATTTATTAGCTAGGCTAATAAATACTATTATTATAGTAACGTCTTCCCTTTTATAGTTATTCTCCTTTATTCTATAGATTTCCTTCTCTATTTTAGTGAGTTTTTAAGTTAAGTTTTAAAACTTACTATTAAACTCTATAAAGTGTTTAAGTAATATAGCGCTAAGGATTTATATAAGGTTAGCCCTTTATATTACAGTAAGGGAGCCTATAATAGTGCTATTAATATACCTTTAGCTATAAATAAAGTAGATATTTAGAATTTTATAGTAGTTTAGTATTTATATTTTATAGTTTTTACCTTTAATACTACCTTTAAAGTAATAGGTATAAACTGCCTTTTTAAGGCTATTTTAAACGCTATAAATAAGGGGAAGTTCTAAGGATCTATATATTATATTACCTTTCTTTAGCGTTAAGTATATTGCTTTTAAAGCTACTCTCTCTTTATTAATAATACTAAAGGTAATATAAAGGGTAGTTAGCTATAGTTTATATAAGCTATTATTTTCTTTAATAGAAACCCTATTATTAATAATTATTACTCTCTATATAGTAAATTCCTAACTTATAAAGTGTAAAATATCCTTATAGAACTATTATTTCTTTATATTACCTTAACCTTAAAAGCGCTACTTTATATATAAAACTAAAAAGGGTTTATAATTATTAGCGGTTTTACTATTATTTATTAATAGATATTTATTATAGTATTTTGCCTTTAAAGCGTTTTATTTTAGGATTTTATTGTTTACTATAATATATTTAGTGCTATTAGCTCTACTAAGTTAGTATAAGTAGCTAAGGCTATAGTATTTCTAAATGTATTTAAGGGTAGCTTTATTTATAAAGTGCCTAGCTACTATTCTATTAAATTACTATATTATAGAGTTTTAGAGTTAAGTTAGGTTAGTAGTTTCTTTATTAAGACTTAAGTTAGGTATTTCTTTATTAAAGAAATCGTTATTATTTTAAGGTAAATTACTAAATAGTTTTTAGTATTTATTATTAGTTATAGCTATAGAGTTATTAAGTGTATAAAAGTTAGTAAGTAATATATAAAGGTTAGCAGCTATATTAAAGGTAGCTAAATAAGTGTAGGATACTATATTATAAGTAACTAGGTTTATATTAAGGATATTAAATCTCTCTATATTAAAATTATATTCTTTTAATTTATTAGTATAGGGGAAGTTATTATTATATTCCTTAGGTTATATAAAACCTTATAAAGGATCCGCTATTAGGGATTTGTTTATTACTTCTATATAAAAGGACATTAAAGAGAGTTAAAGAGGCACTAAAGAGCTTATAGTAGTTATAATTAATAAATAGTTATTAAGGATATAAATAAGGAATCCTAAAAAGGCTTTTATAAAGCTCCTTTAGGCCTATTACTACTTTTAAATTAGGTTTTCCTAATTATTTACTATTATAAGTAAAAAATACTGTTATTTCTAATGGGTTTAAAGGATAATTTATAGTAATTAAAAGTAATTTTAGTAAATATAATTAGAAATAAGGAGAGGTAAGTGAGGAGTTAAATAAATAAAATATAGGATTTAGTTAAAAAAGGGGATAATTAAGAAAGGTTATAGGGTTTTTTTAGTCTTTAATTATAGGGAAATAAGGTAAGTTTAAAGTGAGGTATATAAGTAGGGGACTATAGCCTAGAAGCTATAGTATTTTATAAGCGCTTATTAACTTATAGGGGTCTTTAATCCCTTCTTTTAAGTACTCGCTTAGTTTAGCTAGTTAATCTTAGCGTAGGGCGGGCTTAGTGCCCTTCCTTTGCCGTTTTATTTTCTAGTTAATTAGGTGTTTTTAAAGGTATTTTTCCACTATCTCACTAGCGTTAACCTATATATCTTCTTTAGATATCTATTAATTGTCCTTTACTGTGTATTCTTTTTATTAAATAAGAAATTTAAGTCTAGGTTTCCGCCCCTTTTTATAAAAAAAATAAGCTTTATAGCTATTAATTCTTTTAATTTTCTAATAGTCTACCTTAGAGCTACCTTTAAGGGCTATTAAAGGCAGTGCAGTAGCTTATCTTTAGAAAGGGTTACTTCTTTACTATAGTTTTAATAGATAAGCTACTAAAACTATTAGGTATATATAGAATTTAGCTAGGAAATTTAAGTAAAAAGAAAGTGGTGAAATTTACTTTAGTACCTTAAAAGGCTTAGCTCTTTAAAGTAACTACTTTTTCTTAGGTTTCTTTAGAAGCTTATATCTTAAATAAAGCTAAAGGTATACTATATTACTAATATTAATATCTATTAAGTTATATTTAAAGTTATATTAGATTTTAGTAAAGGTAGCTGCTATTATAATAGTGTATTTTACTTTCTACTAATATAGACATTTAAAGACTGTAAGGTTAGTGTCCTTTAAGTTAAAGCTAGTATTTCCTATACTATAGAGGAGGTCTATAACTAATAGTAGCTTATATTTAAAAACTAGCTTATTAAGAGAATAACTAATAGCTGTAGCTATTATATTATTTAAGTGGTACTATAGTGTAAAAAGGATGTTAATTTACAATATATTAGGGTTAATTATTATATAGAAGTAAATTGTTATTATTATAGTTTAGTTCTTTCTTTTAGCTAAACTATTAGTTTAAAGGTAGTATATAGTTAATATAAAGAGTTTAACGCTAAGAGTGTAGAATAGCGCTTTCTATAAGTTAAAGAGAAATTTAAGGTTATAATTATTAATAATTTCTTTAAGGAGGCCTTAATCTATAAAGTATAGCAATTAAAGTAGCAGTTTAGCTTAGATTTTTACTATATATATTTTATGCCTTAGTATAAGGATAGTCTTCTTATTAAATAAGTAATTTATTAAGTATAGAACATTTAGAGTATTAAATCCTTTAACTAACTAAGCTATATTAATAGACAGTTTCTCTAGTATATTAGTAATAAAATCTAGGGATATTATATAAAAAGGAGTGGGCTTTGTCTATAAAGGGTGTATTTTATTAATAGCCTTACTTTATAATATAGAATTCTCCCTATATATAGGGTAGTATATAATATAATTACAAATTTACTTACTTATACTTAGAAAAACTACTGCTCTTAGCTCCTTAACTATATAGCTAATACTAAAGTAATAGCGGTTATTATAAACTATAGCTAGAATTTCCTCTACACAATTATAGGGTATATATAGCTAGCGATATCCTTTAGAGTCCTAGTAATATAATAATTTATTATTATAAAGGTCTTAGCTATATATTAGGATTTATAGGTAATAACGGCTAAGTTATTGTTATTTTTAGCAGTAATTTATAATACTTTATAAAATATAGCTATACTTTAGGTTAGTATAGTACTCTATTAATATAGCTTCTTTAAGCTAAGAGTTAATTATAACTTTTACTATATAGTCTTTATTAAAATATATATAGGCATTTAGTTTATTAAAGGTATTACTATTTACTACTTTTTAATAGTTAAGTTTAATAAAAAGTTTTAAAAGTATGTTAAGAACTATATTTAGGACTCTAAAGATATAAATTATATATAAGTTAAACTGCAAAAGGTAGTTAGCGACTTTTACTAATTTAAGGTTAGCTTTATTAAAATTTATTATTATAAATAATATATAATAAATAATCCCTTTAGCTAGAGTATAATCTATTATAATATTAATAGAAGCGAGGTTAAATTAAGCTATTTTATATAGTTTACGCATTCTTTATATAATAGCAGTGACCTCTACTTTAGTTAAGCTATAGCGTTTTTTAATAGTAGAGGTAGGTTATAAAAGGAAGGTAATAGGCTGTAATTTATTGCTATTAATATCCTTTTTAAGAATACTTATATTATTCTATTCTACACTAAGTTAAAAAGCGTATAGGCTAAACCCTTCTTTATATATATTAACTTTAAAGAAAAGCAGTTTTTTTAAATTATAGTGCTAAAGGAGTACCTTTATATATAGAAGGTTATATAAGTTTTTAAAGGCTATAGTTTCCTCTTTAATAAGTTTAAAGGTCTTAAACTTTACTATTTATTTTTAAGCTTACTTTAAAGAGCTAAGTAGAATCTTATTCCTTTCCTTAACTTTTTATAGAAGGCTTATCTTTCTATCTTAAAGAGGGTAAATATAGATATTAAACTATAGTATATTAGCGTAGAGGTAACTTACTATTTTAATAAAGGTTTTAAGGTTAATTAGTATAGTTAGCATTTATAAGCGTTTAAAAGCCTTTACTTTATTGTCTATATTAATAAAGCTATCTACATTAATAATAAACCCTAGTAGCTAAATAGAGGGATATTTAATAAAAGACTTACTAGCTAAGATATAAAGGTAAGCCTTATTAATAATATTAAAAACAATCTTAAGATAGTAAAGGTAGTTCTTAAAGGTATTTAAGAAAATTATAATATTATTAATATAAACTTAAATAAAGTTATAGTTATAAAATAAGCGATTTATAAAGCGCTATATATATACTGGTGAGTTCTTATACCCTTATATTGTAATATAGGATACCTCTACGCCTCTTTTTAAGATAATTACTATTTAGTTATAATAGTTTAAATACACTAAAAGCTAATTAAAAAACCCTATAGCGTTTAAAAGAGTTTTCTACTTCTTTTTATAGGCATTATTTATAATATTACCTTAGTTAAGTAGTAGGTAGATATTTAGTATTATTATACAGTTAACTAGTTATATATCTATAACTCTATATACCTTTATTACACCACTAGTTATTTACTAAATAATAAATCCTAGATATAGGCAAAGAGCCTTTTCTCCGCTGCTTAAAAACAACATTTTACTAACTTTATACTTCTTATCCTAGATTTTATAGAATTTCTTATAATCCTTCTAACTAAGGTTATAGACCTATAAGGGTTTAACCTTATTTTACTATTTAAAGATAAAGTTAATGTATATTTTATTTTTATTAGCTATAGAGACTACCCCTTTATTTTAATAAATATTAAACTTATTAAAGAGTTTAATAAGTTAAGCAGCTATATTAGTATTAAGGTTAGCTACTTTAATACTAAAGATATTATAAATAAATAGAATATTCTTAAGGCAGGAGATACTATATAATAATATCCCTTTATTAATAGCTTTAAGGTTAAGGTCCTTATTGTTTTTAAAGAGTTTTATATCTTTAACTCTAAAGGCTATAATATCTTTAAGATAGTTAAAAGTTAAGCTATTTAGGATAATAATATTATCTCTATAAAAAGCTATAAATTAGTAGATATTAGGGACAGTATAATAAAAACTAATTAAACTTACTACTTTAAGGGTTTTTAGCTATTGTTTTATCCTAATATATAAGGGCTTATTAGTGTTATTATAAATAAGGAGTAGCTTCTCCTAACTCTATTAAATAAGAATATTAAAAATCTAACGGTACCTTAAGTAGAAATAGTAAACGTTAGTTTTCTATTTATCTTAAAGGTCTTTCTACTTAATTAGTAAAATCCCTATAAAATATAAAGGGATTATTATAGTATAAGCTACTATAACCCTTTAAATTAGTATTAAGTATAGTGTATAAAAGATTTATCCCTTTACTGCTATACTATAGACTATATAGAAAGTTACGCTAAGATTAATAAAATTAATTTACACACTGTAATTATATATAAATTTTATACTAATAAATATTTAAAGTATAAAGTTATTTATAATATCTATAGTAACTATAAAGTAGCTAAAAACTTAAGTGCCTTTTATAATGCTAGAAATGTAAAAGTTAAAAGTTACTGTTTTAATAATAAAGAATAAAGAATTTATACTATTTACTATTTTAAGGCTTTAGGCGCCCTATTTAATATTATAGCTATTCTACTTAAGCCATTCTTTATTAATTAAAATAGAGGAGGTTCTAGTATTTAAGTAAATTTTATATCCCTTACCTTTATTATTAAAATATACTAATATCTTAAGGTATATTAAAGCTTTTATTTTCCTATTAACTTTAAGCTGCTTTAGGTAAATAACTACCTTTATTACTTAGCTACTTATAATTCCACTGCTAGGCTTTATAATTGCTAAGGGAGCCTTAAGGTGGTTCTTTATATTAACGTAGGTGACATAGGTATTTATATAGTTATTATTTAGTTCTAAGGCTAATATAGACGTTTTATTAAGCGTTACTGTATTTATAGTTACTAAGAGATTATAGATTAGAAGGTTTAGCGCTTTAGTAATAATAATTAAAGGTATTTTATAATAATGTAATAGGTTAGTAATAGTTAAGTATATATCTATAAAGTTTACTTTAATAAAATTAAACTATTTACTGTTATCTTTATTAATAATTTCTCCTTCTTCTATAAAGTAGTACCTTAAGGCTTTAAGTTTAGTCTCTTTAGCTATAGAATTAAAACCCTTACTATTTATAATAAAATACGCTAGTTTACTATTAGCTTTCTATTTCTAATAAAACTTTAGGTTACATTTACTACTAAATTATAGTTTACTTAGGCTAGACTATAGTAGCTATAGGTTAAGGCTATCTATTTCTATCTCTTTTAAAAGAGGTCTCCCTAAGGTAAATAAAGTGCCTAGCCACTATCTATTTTAAAGGGGGCTACTATTGTTTAAGTAAGGGCGAAAATGCCTCTTATATAGATAGTTATATAGAGGCGTATATTAATATCCTTAATTTAAATAGTTGCGATTTTATAAAGGATATTAAGTGCTATAGTATTTTTACTATTATAGGCTATGTCCTTAGTTTTAAAAACTATTATTACGCTATTATAGGCTAAAAGTTTATTCTTTTAAGTTACCTTTAAGATTTTATTAATTCTAGTAGATCTCTATATTATTATTAAAATATTTTAAATCCTTATCTTTATTAAATACTTCTATAGCTAAGTTAGTGCTAATCCCTGTTTTTATTTTCTTAGCCTTCTTATAGTTCTTAGCTTCTTAAAGTGCATTCTAAAGGTTATATCTTTTACTATTAATAAAGTTAATGTATATATTATATTAATCTATTTTTAGTAGAGGAGGGTAAAGTTATTAAAGTTTTATATATAACTTAAAGTAAAGTTAAATTAATAGCTAAAAGTTATTAGATTTACTATTAGCCTATATATAATAAAAAACCTTTACTATAAAGTCTTTAAGGGATATAATACTAACTATATTATCTCTAAAGAATTTAGCTTAATTAAGCTAAGCTATAGTGTTTTAAACCTTAATGCTAAACTCCTTTTAAACTATATAGAAAACTAAGTTTAAATTACTAAAGATTATTATTTACTTTTAGTTATTAAAATGCTATCTATATTAAATTAGCGCTAGCTTTTAGAATAGGTATTAAATTTAGCGTTAAATTTAATTCTAGTAATTTAGAGTTATATAACTATAGTGGTCCTTTACTACTTAAACCTAAAGATCTATATTATTAAAAATAATTACTTTCCCTTTATAGTAAATAGCCTTACTATTAATATCTTTAGGGTTAGTTTTAGGGTTAAAGTACTTAATATCCCTTATTTTCTATAAAGTATTAAGATACCTATTATAAGTATTAAGTATTAGGGTAAAGGTTCCTTAGTACCTAACTATTATAGCTAGTTCTTTTATAATAAGAAGTAAAGGCTAACTATAATGTGCTAATAGGCGTTAGAAAGCTTACTTATTAAGGTGTTAACTTTATTCCTTAGGATATAGAATATATATATTAAAGTATTCTTAGTTAAAGTCTACTATTAGTTAGTAGTTTAAGTAGGTCTCTTAATATTAGAAGGAAGACACTAACCTTTTAGCGTTATTTATAGAAGCCTATTATAAAGGGTTTTCCTTATAGCTAGTTATTACCTTATTATAATAAATACCTAGTCCTTTTTAAAGGGGAGCGCTAGTTAGTAGCGGTTCTATAAATTAAAATTTAAGGTTTTATTAGCTTAGTAAGCAGATGTTCGCTAAAGTGCATTAGTTTTTAACTTAAAATTCCGTAATTATACGCTAGAAATTCTCTATTATATTAGTGTTAGTTTATTTAATATAGAGGTTTTATTATTTAAATTCCTCTTTAAAAAAGGAGATTACTTTATTTTAAGAGATTTCTATAAAAGCTAGTTTTAGCTTAATAGATATTAAAGCCTTCTTTTAAGCTTAGCTAGTAAAGGCTAGTATAGAATTAAAGGAAATTACTTAAGTATTTATATTTATATACCTTTCTTTAAGGGAAAAGCTATAGAGATTCTCTTTTAGTAAAAGTAAATTAAATTTTAAGGTCTTTAGCAGTCCCCTCTTACTAGCATTATAGTTATTCTTTATTAATACATTTTTTTATTTAATTTAAAAGGTTTTTATAGAAAAGGGGGTACTTAGCTTACTAATAAAGGAAGAGGCTTATAGAGAGTCTAAAGGACTGTATTTTAGTTTAAAGAGATTTAGAAGTCTAAACTTTTCTACTTAGTTTATTGTTTTTTTTATAGCTTTTAGTTCTTTATTAATAAAAGGGCTATTTATAGGATTTTAATAGTAAGGTTAATTAACTTAAATAGATTTAGGCTAAATCTATAGCTTACTATCTATAAATTAGTATTTTATAAAAGTTTTAAGGTTTTTAATATCTTTTTAGGAAATAAAAGGTTTCTTATAATATTAAAACTCTAAAACATCTTTATAAAATACCTAAAGTTAGTGTGCTTATTAGATTTAGTTCTAAGTAATTAAAGAGAGGCTTAGAGTTACTAGCTTAATATCTTAAGCCTATTAGTCTTCTTTAGTTATTAATATATAAGTAGTTAGCTTTTATATTTATAATTTAATGTATATAAAAGAAATAGCAATTACTACTACCTATTATATACTAAATATAGTATATAAAGCGTAGGCATTTACAACTTATAGAATGCGTTATAAATAATTATAAGAGGAATTATAAAAGAGAACATATATAAGTTATAGATAGGTGCATAGTTGTATATAGTTATAAAGTTGTCTTTCTACTTGTGTTATTAGGAATCCTCCTTTTATATAAGGAATTCCGTCCCGTAACACTATTACTAGGACTAACGCTAGGTGTGCGAACAACGCTAGCGGCTAAAGCCGCTATAAAGGGGCAGGTAGGTCTTAACTAGAAATTATTAAAGCAGCAGCGCAGTAATAGATATATATTATATAGCGTTATACCTAGCCTATACTAAATTAGTAATACTAAGGATAGAGGCGTAAAGGTCTTAAAATATATAAAGGCTAAATAAGTTAAAGGTTAGTAATAGGAGGGGGGTAGACTTAGGTATACTTAAATATATATATAGCGCTTAAAGAGGGGCACTATAGGAGGCAATAGGCAATTATTACGCTTTAAAATGTATATACTTAACGCGCTTTAAGGTTTATAAAGGGGTGGTTATATTATAAATAGTGCCTTTAATGTAGCGTAAGGAGTAATTAATATAGAATATAATATTTTAAAGGGTAGTAAGCTATTCTTAAATATTTTTTAAAATATTAAATAAAGGGGTAGTAGTATAGCCTATTATTAAAGTAGTGCTTAAAGGGGTAGGGATATTATTTAAAGGAGTAGGGGTTTTTAGAATATTAAACTAGCTACCTATGCCTATTAAAGGCGCTAAGGGTGTATAGGCAGGGGGTAGCCCCTAAAGGGGTATACTAGGTATAATAGGCAGCGCTATTATAGAGGCTAAGGTAAAGGCGGCGGCGGCGTTAGCTATAAGGGCAATAGGCGTAGGGGTAGTGGCGGCGGCGGTAGGGACGCTTTTAACTTTTTAGTTAGGCAATTATTATTATTAGTGTAGAGATAGGCGCTTTACCTACTTTAAAAATATCTTCCTTAGCTAGGTAAAGCTAGGTCTTAGCTAAATATATTAGAATAGTATATTAAAAGCAGTAAAATAGTGGGGATAGCTAATAATAATACTGTAATAAATAGTATTTATTATATTGTAAGTAAGATAGCATAATTATAAATTAGTAGCTAACTATTTATACTCTTAGTTATAGGTATAATAACGCTATTTATAGAATATATATAAGTTATCCTTAGTTAAGAGGCAGTAGAGTATACTATTTATAGTAGTATAGATAAGGTATAAGAGATATAGTAGGGTCTTTTATTAGTAAATAGAAAACTACTTATCTTTAAAGTCACTTTAAACTAAATAATCTCCTAATATATATAGCAAATTCTCCTCTATAGAGGCACTAATAGAAGCAGGGGTAGATATCCTATTAAAATATATTAAGTTAGCTTTATATATATATAGAACGTATATACTACTTATATAAACACATAATAAGTTAGATATTAGGATATAGAAAGCGAGCTATACAAATAAGGGCAGCGGTAGATTTATATATAGAGAGCAGGATAAGGAATAGCAGCGTAAGGCAACTATTAAGATAGCGTTATAGAAAGGACATAAGGAGTATTAAAAAAAAAAATTTAAGAACTAAGCGGGTAAGGGGCGTACTATTAGGACAAGAGTTAGCGGAAAGGGGGGGGATCTTAAGGGGTTTTTATACTCACTATAGACCCTTAAAGTGATTGTAAGTAGGAGGCTATTTATTGTTATTTTGTTTTACTAATCTTCTATATAATAGGCGTTAGGTGTTTAAGCTATTAACATTACTTAACCTTTTCTATCTTAGCCACCACTAGTGCTAGAACGCTATTAGGTTAATAAAATCTTAAGGGCTAACGCTAATAGACTAACTAAAGCAGGGGGGGGGGGTGTGTAGCATAGCAACTGTAGGCGTGCGTTATAAAGATAAATATACTATAGCTAAGGGGTGCGCTTTTAGGACACGCTTCTTTTATTAATAAATTGCTCTATATATCTCGCTTTAGTATAGGTATATATATTACATTATTAATAGTATAAGGGAGCAGCGATATAGAGGGCGAGAAGGGGGCTATATAATAGATTTAAGCTAGTGGCTTAGATCCTAAATATATAATAATATAGGAAAGGCTTATTAGCTTTATTAAGAAAGGATAGGGGATATATACCACCTATAGGGCCCTACTATGCTTCTATAAGGACTGTTTTTAGTAGGGCCCTATTAGGACCTTATTAAGTAAGTATATAGAGATCTAGAAGTATATAAACTAGTAGGAGGAAGAGAGGGATAGAGGACTTCCCTTCTCCTTATAGTTAATAATAACTCTATCAACGCTAGATTGCAGCAGCCATCTAGGCCAGTCCATAACAAAAATAAAGGAAAAGAATAAAAGAAAATAAAAAAACCTAAACTTATTAGCTATAAAGCTAGCTATAAAGCTGCCTATATATCTTTATATCTCTTCTACTATAGCCCTTTCTTTAAACTCTTTCTCTCTTTACTTTATTACTATTATTATTATTCTCTCTCTTTTTATTTTTAAACCTCTTTATTATTACTTTAAAGTTAATATAAACCCTACTTACTTTTATTAAAGACTATTTTATTAAGTTATTTTATTACTTTAATAAATAAATAATTTAATTTATATAAACTAATATTTTATATTTAAAAATACTACTATAGTTAGTAGTTATAGTAAAGGCTTAACTTAAACTCTATATTAAAGCTAACTTAATATTAATAAAGCGCTTAATTATTTGTTAAATAACTCTATATAAATTACACTATATAATATTAATTATTAATATACCTTTATTAAAGAATTAAGTTAAACTTATATTAAATACTATAAAATTACTTAAATTATATTAAGCTTAAAAGTCTATAACTTTTTATACTATATTATAAACCACTGCTATATTAAATAAGGCCTACCTTAGTTAGTATTTAACTTAGCCTTACTTTAAACTCTAAACTTATTAAGTATAACTTACTAAGCTATATATATTTAAAATAGTTTAAACTAATACTTAAAATCTAAATTAGCTATAATAGCCTTACTATAAATCTATATTAAATACCTATTAAATTAATTATAGTAATAAATACTAAAATCTTTTATTTTAGTAAAGTAAAGGGAGTATAGAAATACCTACTTTACACTTTATATAGGTTAAAGTTAAAGCTTAAATAAATATAAAGAGGGACTAAACACTTATTAAAGGGCCTTTAACTTCTAATTAACTAATTATTTTCTTTACTATTTAGAATTAATATAATATTAAAGGTTTAAATTAGCCTTAATATAGGGATTAAAATAGCCTTACACTAAATTTTAAAAAGAAAAGGGATATTTATAATTTTTTAACTAAGTATAAAAAGAAAAAGAGAGAAAAAAAGAGAAAAAACCTTTAAAGGGATCCCTTTTATTTATAAAAAAAGAGCAGCGCTTTAAATTATTTATTAAATTATTTATTAGTATATTAAACCTATTTAGATAATTAATAACTACTATTCCACTACTATACTGCATTTACACTGCCTATTACTAAGGCTTAACTTAGTCCTATATTTAGCACCTACTAAATTAATAACTCTTAATAATTTAATATATAATAATTATTTAATTTAGTAATTAATGTACCTCTAAATTAATAGTATAGCTATATTATAACCTATAACCTTCTATAACCTTCTATACCTTTCTACATTGCCTTACGTTTTATAATATATAGCTAGTATACTACGCCTCTTTTAATAACTTAGCTTAGCTTTAAATAAAGCTTAATATAGAATTATAAAGTCCTCGCTCTCTCTCTTTAAATTTAATGCGTTTTTATATGCCTTTTTATATATACTATTTATACCTTTTACTAAACTTCTTTTAATAACTATAGTTAAAGCCTAGCTAGTAATATATTAATTTTTATAATAAACATTACTTAGGGCTTAACTTAGGCCCCTTTAACACTTATACCCACTATTATATATAGGTTTTCCCCTTTATTCTAGGGTTTTTCCTATATAGGTCACTAAAATAAGGTACTAGCTAAGGGCTCTATGCCCCCTAGAGTAAATAAATAATAATTACTATAATTAGTTTAGTAAGTGTTTAATATAGACTTATAGTAGGGCTACTATAGCTAACTTAGATTTTAAGTATTAGTTTAAACTATTTTAAATATATATAACTTAATAAGTTATATTTAATAAGTTTAAGATTTAAAGTAAAGTTAAGTTAAATATTAATTAAAGTAAGCCTTATTTAATATAATAGTAGTTTATAATATAGTGTAAAAAGTTATAGACTTTTAAGCTTAATATAACTTAAGTAATTCTATAGTGTTTAATATAAGTTTACTTAATCTTTTAATAAAGATATATTAATAATTAATATTATATAGTATAATTTATATAGAGTTATTTAGTAAATAGCTAAGTGCTTTATTAATATTAAGTTAGCTTTAGTATAGAGTTTAAATTAAGCCTTTACTATAACTACTAGCTATAGTAGTATTTTTAAATATAAAATATTAGTTTATATAAATTAAATTATTTATTTATTAAAGTAATAAAATAACTTAATAAAATAGTCTTTAATAAAAGTAAATAAAGCTTATATTAACTTTAAAGTAATAGTAAAGGGGTTTAAAAATAAAAAAGAAAGGAATAATAATAATAGTAATAAAGTAAAGAGAGAAAAGGTTTAAAAAAAGGGCTATAGTAAAAGAGATATAAAGATATATAAATAGCTTTATAGTTAGCTTTATAGCTAATAAGTTTAGGTTTTTTTATTTTCTTTTATTCTTTCCCTTTATTTTTATTTCTCTTTTTTTTTTATTATTATTTTTATTTATTTTCTTTTTTCCTTTATTTTTTTTATAAATAAAATAAAATAATTTAAGGCTTAATTTAGTTATATTAATATTAATATAAATACTAAGGTGTAATATATTAGTAGTTTAAAGTAGTAAAGGTAAAGCAATAAAGAGGCCTATATTAAGCTTATATTAAAAATTAAAAAATACTATTAGTTACTACTATTTCTTTTATAAAGTAAAGGTAAGTAAAAAGTGTAAAAAGTAATTAGTTTTAAAGAGCTACTTTACTAAATATTATATAAAGCTAAGCTAGTTAAAGGTAGTGTAAATTTCTTTTAAATTTTAAATTAAGCTTATTTTAAACTTTAAAAAATAAAAGTAATTATATTTAAAGTATTAAAGAATAAAGTAATAAATATTTTTATAATTACCTAAATAATAATATATTAATAAGTTTATATTAAAGATATAATAAAAGTAAAAAAAGAAGTTAAAGTTAATCTTTTTAATATAAAGCTAAATTAAAGCTAATAATTTAAATTTAATAAAGTAATAGTAAAGTTAAAGTACCTTTTTTTTAAAGTAAAAGTTTAAGTTTTATTTAGTTATAATAAAGTACTAATTTAAATATTAATAAGCTATTAAAGCTTATTTTTAAAGCTATTACTTTTTTTAATTTAATTTTAGTATTTTAAATATAGAGAATATAATAAAGTTTAATAGAGGCTAAGTTAAAAGTAGTGTATAGTTAATATAGAGTTATTTTCTATATTAAACACTATATTAAAGATAAGTTACTATTAAAGCGTAGGCTATTTAGATTTTATTAGCTATTTTATTTACTTTAATTTTATTATAAAATTATTAAGTATAATAGTTAAGGTATAGGTTTAAAGAGAGAATTACTACTTTAATTTTAATTAAAAACTATAGTATAGCTTTATAAATATTAATAATAATATAAAAGTATTAAGTTTACTTTATAATAAAGGCTTTAATAATACCTTTAGCTATACCTTTATATTTAATTAAAGTATAATATAAGCTTATACTATAGCTAATAAAGCTTTAAATAACTTAAGTATAAAGGAGTTTAAATTTATATAGTAAATATCTTTAAGTAAATATAAAAAGTATAGTAAAGGTAAATTATTATTATATTAATTTTATAGTAAGCTTAAGTTAATAAGCCTTTTATTAAAATTTATAGTAAATTTAAATACTAAAGAAATAAGCTAACTATATTAGCTAAACTATTATAGTTTTAAGTTAAATTAATATTATTATTAACTATTTTTTTTATTAAAGTAAATAAGTTTACTTTTTTATAAATAAAACTTTAAGCTTAATTTATAGAACTATTTTTAATTAACTACTTAAGTATTTTTAAATTAAGCTTAGGTCTCCTTTATTATATAGCTATATATTAAAATATTAGTATTATTAAAAAAGCTAAGTATTAATATAAAGTTAACTATTATAAGTTTAGTATAAAGTAAAGTAATATAAAGAAAGAAGAGAATTAAAGATATAAAGGACCTTTAAAGGACCTTTATAAATATTATATAAAGGGCTATTATTTAACTATTAAATATAAAGTAAGCTTTATATAATATAGTAAAAGCTTAGGTTTAATACGCTATTTATATAAAGAGTTTAGTAAAGACTATTATATAAATAAGTTTAATATAATATATTATATTAAAGGTAGCTAAGATATTAAGCTAAAAAAGTAATATAATACTACTATAGTGTTATGGTATATATATAGCTTTTATTAAAATAATAAAGGCTATCTTTATAAAATAATTAGTATAGTTACTTATTTAAAGCTTTAAAAGAGTGCTGCCTTTCTTAGCTATATAAATAATTTATACTGCTATTACTACTTTTAATACTTTATTTATAATACTAAAAAGGGAGATTAGTCTTTATATATTAATATACTTCCTTTTTTTAAATAACTTTCTTAGCTTATAAAGGACTATAACTTTAGCCTTTTAAAATAAAGCTAAATAATACTTAATATAGTAGTATATATTAAGTAAGTTAAAGAAAATATTAATAAATAGTTTATTATAGGCTTTAAGGAACTTTATTAAAAGCTTATTAAGTTTAAAGGCTTTTTAACTAGCTAATTCTTTAATTATATTATATATCTTTAAAGCTATAAAGCAGTTTTTCTTTAAAAATATAGTAAAGTTAAATTAAGGGCTAAGGTTAGCTAGTATATTATCTATATAGATAGTTAAAGTAAAAAAGAATTTATTAAAGAATACCTCTACTTTATTATAATAAAAGGTAGCTAAGGGTATACTATTACTACTATAGTAAAGAGTTAAGACTTAAGTAGTTTTAAGTAATAAGCTACTATAAAGTTAAGCTTATTATTTTAGTTTTTAAAGGTTACTTTTCTTAGCTATTATATTTACTACTATATAGCATTAAAAGCTATATTATTTCTTATAAATAACTTATTTTTAATTTAAAGCTATATTAATAGTAGCCTATTAGCTTACTTTAATATAATAGTATTACTAAAGTCTTTAAATATATTTTATATTATAAATAGCTTTATAAACCTTAAGGGTTTATTATAGCTATACTTTAAAGGTATTATAAAGGCCCTTTAATATAAAAAGGGTAGTAATAGTAGTAAGTTTAATTATAAACTATATAGTAAAAGAGTTAATTTAATAAAGGGTATTAAAAATAATTAATATAAAGGAGAGGTAAAAATAGTATATTACCTTTATAATAATAAATGTTTTATTTATTTAAAGCTATTTAAAGTAGTATAAAGGTTATTTAATAATAGTAGTTATAAAATTATAATTATAAAAGGTAATATAAATAAGCTATAGAATATAATTAAATTTAATAAAGTTTAATTCTCTTAAAAATTAAGTTTAAAGGTTAATAAAAAACTAAATATAGTTAATAATACTATCTCTCTTACTTTATATCTATTATATTATTTTACTTTAAAGTATAATAAATTTAAATTACTATTAAGTTATAATTACTAAAAGTTTATTATTATTAAGTAATATATAGCTATATTAGTTTTAAAGAGGGTAGTATTAGTTAAAGTTATTAATAAAGATATAGTAATGCTATAATAGTTTTATAAAGAAGTTATAAAGAGAAGTTATTTAGTTATAATAGTAAATAAAAAAGTAAATAAAGTAAATATTAATATTATAAAGAGTTATAGTATATTAATTAATACTAAACTATATTATTTATAAGCTAAGGCTATATTAATAGTAAATATAAATAGCTATTCTTTTACCTTAAGCTATAAGTTAATAGAAATTTAAGCTTAAGTTTAAAAAGTCTTTATTAATACTATATAGTTCTTAAATTACTACTATATTAGTTTTAAATTAAAACCTAAGAGTTAAGTAAATAAGTTATATTTTCTTTTATATATTTTAGTATATTACTTATAATATTATATTAAATTAAAGGGTAAGGGGGTTTTTTATAATAAAGAGGCTAACTTAGTGCTAAAGTAATAGCTAAAGAAGGCTTTAATAACGCCTTAAGGCCTTAATAAAGAGGGTATAAATATTATATTAAGGCTTAAGTATTAGTTATAGTTACCTTAAAGGCGCTTACTATACTTTTAAAGTAAAGCTTTATTAAAAAAGGTATTACTAGCTTATTTATATTAGCTATAGATTTAAATTTGAATTTAGCTATTTATATCTATAAAGGTTAGTGTAAGTAAGGCAGTAAAGCTATTAAGCTAATTTAAGTATATAGTATAGGCTTTTATTTAATAGTTATTTATAATTAAGTAATATTTTAATTAAATAAAGTAAGTGCCTATATAGTTAGTGTATTACTTTTAATTTATATTTATAATAGTTAAGTAGTTAGTTTTAAAAGTATATTTAATAGTAATATAATAGCTATAATATAGAGTTATAGTATAGTATATAGTAATATAGCTAAATTTAAAATATTAATAGTATTAGTATAAGTAAAAAGCTTTATTATATAATTTAGCTTTAAATATTTTAGCTTTATAAATAACTCCTTTATAGTATAGTTTATTAACTATATTAATATCTTTAATTTTAAAGATAAAGAGGGCTTATATTATAGTGCTATAGGGTTTTTATACTATAACTTTAGTAATATTACTACTATTAATAAAGGTAAAGTAGTAAAGAATATCTTCCTTAATAATTTAATATATATAATAAATAGGGAATCCTTTAATAATAATATTAAATATTTATTAGTTTAATATTATATTTAAGCTAAAGGTAGTTTAGACCTATTTTATATCTTTAGTATAAAGTTAAGCTATATCTTTAAAGGTAACCACTATATTACTACTATAAAGGCGCTTTATAACTACTATAGTGTCTTTACCTATAGCTTTATTAATAGTATAAATAATATCTTTTAAGTTATATTATTTAATTATTTTACTAATTAAGTTACCTTTAATAATAATCTCTTTATAAATATAAAGTAATACTATTATAAAGGTAGTTAAGTAAATAAGCCTATTAATTATTAAGGTAGCGCTACTAGCTATAATTCTAGCCTATATTATAGCTATTATAGTTTTAAGTTAAATAGCCTTCTTAATTACCCTTTTAACTATTGCTTTAAGGTTAGTAGTTATAATTAATTTCTAAAGGTTAGTAAGTTACTTATAATAGGCCTACGTTATTTTTATATTAATAATATATAAAATAACCTTTTAAACTCCTTTTAGTAAAAAGGTTAATATAAGCTTAGTAATTTTATTATATTTTTATTATAAATAAACTAATACTTAGTTTTAAGCTATATTAACTATAGTGTTAATTTAGGTTTCTACTATAAACTTACTATAATAAGTAAGGGGATTATAGTAACTCTATAAAATACTATAGCTTTTTATATTAATATTTATTATTATTACACTACCTACTATATCTACACTTTAAACTTAATACATTATTATAAAGAGAGGTAAATAAATATAGCAAAACTTTTTATTTACTTTTTAAGTTAATTTAAGTTAATTCTATAGCGTTATTATAGTGTAGGCGAAATTGCGAAAGTTTTTCCTAACTACCTTTACTAAAAACTACTTTATTAATTTATTATATTACTTTAATATATTAATAATATAGCTTATATAGGTTAGTATTTTATATTTATAAATACTATTATATATAATAATTATAATAAAGGCTTAATTTAAGCTTTATATTAAAGCTACCTTAATATTAATAAAGTATTAAGCTTTTTATTAAATAACTTTATATAAATTACACTATATAAAGTTAGCTATTATTATATCTTTATTAAAAGATTAAATTAAACTTATATTAAACTTTATAAAATAATTTAAATTATATTATACTTAAAAGTTAAAGACCTTTTATATTATATTATAAACTACTATTAAGTGAAATAAAGCTTATTTTAATTAATATTTAACTTTACTTTATATTAAACTTTATAAACTTATTAAATATACTTTATTAAGCTATATATATTTATAATAGTTTAAATTAATACTTAAAATTTAAATTAGCTATAATATCTTTACTATAAATTTAAGTTAAATACCTATTAAATTAATTATAGTAATATATATTAAAGTTTTTTATTTTATTAAAGTAAAGAAAATAAAGGTATATTTACTTTATACTTTATATAAATTAAAGTTAAGGCTTAAATAAGTATAAAAAGGAATTAAAAACTTATTAAAAAGCTTTTAACTTTTAATTAATTAGCTATTTTCTTTACTATTTAAAATTAATATAATATTAAGGGTTTAAACTAGCTTTAATATAAAGATTAAAATAACTTTATACTAAACTTTAAAAGGGAAAGAGGTATTTATAATTTTTATTTAAATATAAAAAAAAGAAGAGAGAAAAAGAGAAAAAACCTTTAAAGAGATCCCCTTTATTTATAAAAAAAAAGTAGTGCCTTAAATTATTTATTAAATTATTTATTAATATACTAAACCTAATTAAATAATTAATAACTATTATTTTACTACTATACTATATTTATACTACTTACTACTAAAGCCTAATTTAATTCTATATTTAATACTTATAAAATTAGTAACTTTTAACAATTTAATATATAATAATTACTTAATTTAGTAATTAATATACCCTTAAATTAATAGCATAGCTATATTATAACCTATAACCTTTTATAACCTTTTATACCTTTCTATATTACTATATATTCTATAGTGTATAGTTAGTATACTACACCTCTTTTAATAACTTAGCTTAGCTTTAAATAAAGCTTAATATAAGCCTATAAAGTCTTTACCCCTCCCTTAAATTTAATATATTTTTATATACTTTTTTATATACACTACCTATATTCTTTATTACACTCCTTTTAATAACTATAGCTAAAGCTTAGTTAATAGTATATTAATTTTTATAATAAATACTATTTAAAGCTTAACTTAAGCCCCTTTAGTATTTATACTTACTATTATATATAGGTTTTCCCCTTTATTTTAAGGTTCTTTCTATATAAGTTATTAAAATAAGGTACTAGCTAAGGGCTCTATACCCCCTAGAGTAATTAAATAAATAAATAAACATTATTAAATATTAATAAAGTAGCTAAATAAAAGTAATATAAATTTTCTTTAAAGCCTTCTTATAGTTAAGTTATTTTTAAAGTAAAATAGCTTTATAGTTATACCTTTTTTCTCTTTAAAGCTTTATTTATAAACTATATTTTTTTTAATAATAAAGAGAGAGTTTATATTAATTATAGTATAAAAATAGTAAAGAGTTAAGCTAAAAATTATTTTTATCTTTTTAATAATCTTACTTTTATTATTTTAAAAGGTAGTGTATTAAAGTAAACTAAAGTAATTTTTAAGTATTAATAAGCTATTTTATAAAGGTTATAGCTAGCTTATTAAAGTTAAGTGCTATATAGACATTATAGTAGTTATAAAGCGGGAATAGCTTAGTATTAATTAGCTGCATATAGTTATACACTAAGTACTTTTTTTATATTAATATTTTAATTAATAAAAGTATTATAAATTTATTAATAAGCTTTATATATATTTACTATATATATATATATAAGTTAATAATATTTCTATAACTAAAAATATAATATATATATTAAATTAGTCTTTAATTTTATTTATTTATAAAATCTTTTATTTTTATTTTTATTTTAATTATTTATTATTAATTCTTTTATTTAACTCCACTACTATAAATACTATATATTTTAAGCTTTTAATTTTTTTTTACTTTTTTTTTCTATATTTAACTATATTAAATAAATATAAAGAAAATATAATAAATAAAAAATATTGTTAAAATTTATTTAATTCATTATTAATAATTTAATAAGTTATATATATTATATATTATACTTATATTTTAAAGTAATTATAATTATAAACTACAATAAACTTTTTTTATTATAAAAATAATAAATATTATATTTATATTTTATAAGCTATTTATACATATTTCTTTAAAATAAATATAATAATAAATATAATAATAAATATTTATATAGACTTTATAAAACTAGCCGATAGCGACTTTTTATTACTACTCCTTCATTATATATTTAGTATATAAGCCTTAAATAGTAAATATATAATAGAAAAGAATTTTAAAAATATAAGCTTTAATAAATAAAGCTTTAAAAAAAAGCTATTAATAAATAAAGCTTTAAAGAAAAAAAAGTGTAACTATAAAGCTATTTTACCTTAAAGATAACTTGACTATAGTAAGAATTTAAAGAAGAAAGATATAATTAATAAGTAAAGCTTTAAAGAAAAGCTATTAATAAGTAAGGCATTAAAGAAAAAAGAGATATAACTATAAGGCTATTTTACTTTAAAAATAACTTAACTATAATAAAGCTTTAAAAAAGAAAGATATAATTAATAAGTAAGGCTTTAAAGAAAAGCTATTAATAAGTAAGGCTTTAAAGAAAAGCTATTAATAAATAAAGCTTTAAAGAAAGCTATTAATAAATAGGGCTTTAAAAAAAGTAGTTGTAATAGATCTAAGCTGCTAGCTTAGATGCATAGTGGTAACGGTAAGGGAAGCGTTATAGAGCTATAATAGAACTGTTATAGTTCTATAAAGATAACTTAGTAAAACTATTATAATTCTATAAAGAAAACCTAATAAAGCTAAATAAAACCTTAAGCTTTTACTTAAGTAAATACTTATATAAACTAAAATAGTTTCTCTTTACTTTTCTCTCTCTTTTAAAGAGAGTAAGATTAATATAAACTTTATTAATATTAAAAAGTAGCACGCCTTTAAGCTAGTTTATAATATATATTAATCTTTACTCTTTTTAACTTAATTATTATAAATTAGTAATAGAATTAATTAAAAATAAAATAAAAACACTTTAAAGAACTATAAATATTCTTTATAGTGCTATAAAAGCTATATTAACTTTAAAAGCTAGTAATATAGTAAGTAGTATAGTTAAAATTACTATAGAGAGTAATATTAATAACTTTTTAGTCCTTTACCTTAGTAGTAATAAAGACTATTTTTAAATTAATTATAAAGAAACTAAAAAATAAACCCCTCTTTATAAAGGAATTATTTAATAAAAACTAAAATTTATTTAAAGTATAGAAGTGTTTTATAGCTTATAAACTTAATATAAATTAAGACTTTATTAATATTAACTATAATTAATAGTTCTATATTTATTAATACCTTTTATTTAAAGTTTAAAATAAGGTTTTAGCTTTCTTTAAAGTTAATATAAATTTTATTTATAATTTAGTTTATTTTCTTAACTACTTTAGCTTTATATTTTTAAACCTTAATTAATAAAAGTATATAATTATAAAACTAAATTAGCTATATTAATATTTAAAAAAATAGTTTTTAAACTTTTATATTTAATTTAAATAAAAGTTAGCTTTAATTAAAGAGTTAAAGTAAGTAAATATAGTTAAGCTTACTAAGCTTTACTTAATACTTAATAAATATATATATAACTATTATATTAGCTATAATATATTTTATACTAACTATATAAATATAGTAGTACACTATTAAAGTATTACCTTTAATATTAACTTTTATTAGTTTAAGGAGAAGTTCTATACTATTTACTAAATAAAATTATCTTAAAATTATAATAATAATATTAAAACAATAAGTACTAATACTATAGGTTTTTAATTTACTTTTATAAAGCTTAAAGGTAAAGGTTAATAAGGCTTTAGCTTTAAAAAATTAATAGCTTAAGTTATATAGGTTTTTATAGCTAAAATATAGTATTACTATAAAGTAAGCTAATGCCTTTAATATAGCTTAGCCTTTTATATAATAATTAAATACTTCTTTTTTTAAGTAAAGTATTTATAAAAGGAATTTAAAGTCTGTTTTATTATAATAATAAAGAAGGACTTTATTAAAGCTTTAAATATATTAAGCTTAAAAAATAACTCCCTATTTAAGTAAGCTTTATTAAAGGAAATAAATATATTTAAAACTACTTTATATTTATTTATTTATTTATTTACTCTAGGGGGCATAGAGCCCTTAGCTAGTACCTCGTCTTAGTGACCTATATAGGAAAAACCCTAGAATAAGGGGGAAAACCTATATATAGTAGTAGGTATAGTTATTAAGGGGGCTTAAGTTAAGCCTTGAGCAGTGCTTATTATAAAAATTAATATACTATTAATTAAGCTTTAGCTATAGTTACTAAAAGAAGTCTAATAAAGGGCATAGGCAGTGTATATAGAAAGGCGTGTAAAAACGCGTTAAATTTAAGGGGGGGGAGTAAGGACTTTATAGTTCTATATTAAGCTTTATTTAAGCTAAGCTAGGTTGCTAAAAGGGGCGCAGTGTGCTAGCTATACACTATAGAACGTAAGGCAATATAGAAGGGCGCGGAAGGTTATAGAAGGTTATGGGTTATAACGTAGCCACGCTATTAATTTAAAGGCACGCTAATTACTAAATTAAGTAATTATTATATATTAAATTATTAGGAGTTACTAATTTAGTAAGTACTAAATATAAAACTAAATTAGGCCTTAGTAGTAGGTAGTGTAGGTATAGTATAGTAGCGGAATAGCAGTTATTAATTACCTAAATAGGTTTAGTATATTAATAAGTAATTTAGTAAATAATTTAAGGCGCTGCTCTTTTTTTATAAATAAAGGGGACCTCTTTAAAGGTTTTTCCTTTTTTCCTCTCTTCTTCTTTTTATATTTAGTTAAAAATTATAAATACCCCTTTCCCTTTTAAAATTTAATATAAGGCTGTTTTAGTCCCTATATTAAGGCTAGTTTAAACCTTTAATATTATATTAATCCTAAATAGTAAAGAAAATAGCTAATTAATTAAAAGTTAAAGGCCCTTTAATAAATATTTAGTCTCTCTCTATACCTTTTTAAGCTTTAACTCTAACCTATATAAAGTATAAAGTAAGCATTTTTATACTCCCCTTACTTTACTAAAATAGAAGATTTTAGTATTTATTACTATAATTAGTTTAATAAATATTTAATATAGATTTATAGTAAAGCTACTATAGCTAACTTAGATTTTAAATATTAATTTAAACTATTTTAAATATATATAGCTTAATAAGTTATATTTAATAAGTTTAAAGTTTAAAGTAAAGCTAAGTTAAATATTAATTAAAATAGGCCTTACTTAATATAATAGTAGTTTATAATATAGTATAGAAAGTTATAAACTTCTAAGCTTAATATAACTTAAGTAATTCTATAGTATTTAATATAAGTCTAACTTAATACCTTAGTAAAGGTATATTAATAACTAATATTATATAGTATAATTTATATAAAGTTATTTAATAAATAGCTAAGTGCTTTATTAATATTAAATTAACTTTAATATAAGGTTTAAGTTAGGCCTTTACTATAACTACTAGCTATAGTAGTATTTTTAAGTATAAAATATTAGTTTATATAGACTAAATTATTTATTTATTAAAGTAGTAAAATAACTTAATAGAACAGTCCTTAGTAGAAGTAAGTAAGGCCTATATTAGCTTTAAAGTAATAATAAAGAGGTTTAAAGATAGGAAAAGAGAGGATAATAATAATAGTAGTAAGGTAAAGGAGAGAGAGGTTTAAAGAAAAGGCTATAGTAAAAGAGGTATAGGGATATATAAGCGGCCCTATAGCTAGCTTTATAGCTAATAAGTTTAGGTTTTTTTGTTTTCTTTTATTCTTTCCCTTTATTTTTATTTCTCTTTTTTTTATTATTATTTTTATTTTTATTTTTATTTTTATTTTATTTTTTTTATTTTCTTTTTTTTTTATAAATAAAATAGAATAATTTAAGGCTTAATTTAGTTATATATTAGTATTAGTATAAATACTAAGGTGTAATATATTAGTAGTTTAAAGTAGTAAAGGTAAAGTAATAAAGGGGCCTATATTAAGCCTATATTAAAGACTAAAAGGTACTATTATTTACTGCTATTTCTTTTATAAAGTAAAGGTAAGTTAAAAGTATAAAAGGTAATTAGTTTTAAAGAGCTACTTTACTAAGTATTATATAAAGTTAAGTTAGTTAAAGGTAGTATAAATTTCCTTTAAGTTTTAAATTAAGCTTACTTTAAACCTTAAAAGGTAAAGGTAATTATATTTAAAGTATTAAAAAATAAAGTAGTAAATATCTTTATAGTTACCTTAGTAGTAATATATTAATAAATTTATACTAAAGATATAATAGAAATAAAGGAAGAAGTTAAGGCTAATCTTTTTAATATAAAGCTAAATTAAGGCTAATAATTTAAATTTAATAAAGTAGTAATAAAGTTAAAGTACCTTTTTTTTAAAGTAAAAGTTTAGATTTTATTTAGCTATAGTAAGGTACTAACTTAGGTATTAATAAGCTACTAAGGTGCGTTTCTAAAGCTATTACTCTTTTTAGTTTAATTCTAGCATTTTAAATATAAAGAATATAGTAAAGTTTAGTAAAGGCTAAGTTAAGAGCAGTGTATAGTTAGTATAGAGTTATCTTTTATATTAAATATTATATTAAAGGTAGGTTATTATTAAAGTATAAGCTATTTAAATTTTATTAGCTATTTTATTTACCTTAATTTTATTATAGAATTATTAAGCTTAGTAGTTAAGGTATAGGTCTAAAGAGGGGATTACTACCTTAATTTTAATTAAAAACTATAGTATAGCTTTATAAATATTAGTAATAGTATAAAGGCATTAAGTCTGCTTTATAGTAAAGGCTTTAGTAATACCTTTAGCTATATCTCTATATTTAATTAAGGTATAATATAAGCCTATACTATAGCTAATAAAGCTTTAAATAATTTAAATATAGAGGAGTTTAAACTTATATAGTAGGCACCTTTAGATAAATATAGAGAGTATAGTAAAGGTAAGTTACTACTATATTAATTTTATAGTAAGCTTAAGCTAGTAGGCCTTTTATTAAAGTTTATAGTAAATTTAAATGCTAAGGAATTAGGCTAACTATACTAGCTAAACTATTATAGTCTTAAGTTAAATTAATATTATTACTAGCTATCTCTTTTTATTAAAGTAAATAAGTTTGCTTTTCTATAAATAAAACTTAAGGCCTAATTTATAGAACTATTTTTAATAAATTACTTAAGTAGTTTTAAAATAAGCTTAAGTCTCCTTTATTATATAGTTATATATTAGAATATTAGTATTATTAAAAAAGCTAAGTATTAGTGTAAAGTTAATTATTATAAGTTTAATATAAAGTAAGGTAATATAGAGAAGGAAGAGGATTAAGGATATAGAGGACCCTTAAGGGACCTCTATAGGCACTATATAGAGGGCTGCTATTTAGCTATTAAATATAAAGTAAGCTTTATATAAAGCAGTAAAAGCTTAGATTTAGCACGCTATTTATATAAAGAGATTAGTAGAGACTATTATATAAGTAAGTTTTATATAATATATTATATTAAAGGTAGTTAAGATATTAAGCTAAAGGAGCGATATAGTGCTGCTATAGTGCTATACTATATATATAGCTTTTATTAAAATAGTAAGGGCTACCTTTATAAAATAATTAGTATAGTTATTTATTTAAAGCTTTAAAAGAGCGCTACCCTCCTTAGCTATATAGATAATCTACACTACCACTACTGCTTTTAATACCTTATTTATAACGCTAAAAAGGGAGATTAGTTTCTATATATTAGCATACTTCTTTTCTTTAAGTAACTTTTTTAGCTTATAAAGAACTATAACTTTAGCCTTTTAAAACAGGGCTAAGTAGTACTTAATACAGTAGTATATATTAAGTAAGTTAAAGAGAATGCTAATAAGCGGTTTATTATAGGCTTTAAGAAACCCTATTAAGAGCTTATTAAGTTTAAAGGCTTTTTAATTAGCTTATCCTTTAATTATATTATATATCTCTAAGGCTATAAAGCAGTCTTTCTTTAAGAATATAGTAGAGTTAAGTTAAGGGCTAAGGTTAGCTAATATATTATTTATATAGATAGTTAAAGTAGAAAAGAATTTATTAAAAAATGCCTTTACTTTATTATAATAAAAGGTAGCTAAGGGCACACTATTACTACTATAGTAAAGGGCTAGAACTTAAGTAGTTTTAAGTAGTAAGCTACTATAAAGTTAAGCCTATTATTTTAGTTTTTAAAGATTGCTTTTCTTAGCTATTATATCTACTATTATATAATACTAGGAGCTATATTATTCTTTATAGATAACTTATTTTTAATTTAAAGCTATATTAGTAGTAGCTTATTAACTTACCTTAATATAATAGTGTTATTAAAGTCTTTAGGTATATTTTATATTATAAATAGCTTTATAAACCTTAAAGATCTACTATAGCTATACTTTAAGGGCGCTATAGAGGCCCTTTAATATAAAAAAGGTAGTAATAGTAGTAAGTTTAGCTATAAGCTATATAATAAAGGAGTTAATTTAATAAAGGGTATTAAGGATAGTTAGTGTAAAGAAGGGGTAGAATTAATACACTGCCTCTATAGTAGTAAGTGTTCTATTTATTTAAGGCTATTTAAAGTAGTATAAGGGTTACTTAGTAGTAGTGGTTATAAAGCTATAATTATAGAAAGTAATATAAATAAGCTATAGAATATAGTTAGACTTAATAAGGTTTAATTCTCTTAAAAATTAAATTTAAAGGTTAGTAAAGAATTAAGTATAGTTAATAGTGCTATCTCTTTTACTTTATACTTACTATATTATTTTACTTTAAAGTATAATAAGTTTAAGTTACTATTAAGCTATAATTATTAAGAGTTTATTACTATTAAATAATATATAGCTATATTAGTCTTAAAGGGGGTAGTGCTAATTAAAGTTAGTAATAATAATATAGTAGTATTATAGTAGTTTTATAAAGAAGTTATAAAGGGGAGTTATTTAGTTATAGTAATAAGTAAAAGAGTAAATAAAGTAAATATTAATATTATAGAGAGTTATAGCACATTAGTTAGTATTAAACTATATTATTTATAAGCTAAGGCTATACTAATAGTAAATATAAATAGCTATTCTTTTACCTTAAGCTATAAGTTAGTAAAGACTTAAGCTTAGGTTTAAGGGGTCTTTATTAATACTATATAGTTTTTAAATCACTACTATATTAGTTTTAAATTAAGACCTAAGAGCTAGGTAAATAAGTTATATCTTCTTCTATATATTCTAGTATATTACTTATAATATTATATTTAATTAAAAGGTAAGGGGGTTTTTTATAATAAAGGGGCTAACTTAATGCTAAGGCAGTAGCTAAGGAAGGCCTTAATAGCGCTTTAAGGCCTTAGTAAAGGGGGTATAAATATTATATTAAGGCTTAAGTATTAGTTATAGCTACCTTAAGGGCACTTACTACGCTTTTAAAGTAAGGCTTTATTAAAGAGGGTATTATTAGTTTATTTACATTAGCTATAGGTTTAGACTTTAGTTTAGCTATCTATATTTATAGAGGTTAGTGTAGGTAGGGCGGCGAAGCTACTTAGTTAGTTTAGGTATATAGCGTAGGCTTTTATTTAATAGTTATTAATAATTAAGTAGTGTTTTAACTAAGTAGGGTAGGTGCTTATATAGTTAGTATATTACTCCTACTCTATACTTATAATAACTAAGTAGTTAGTTTTAAAAGCGTGTTTAATAGCGGTATAGTAGCTATAATATAGAGTTATAATATAGTATATAGTAATATAGCTAAATTTAAAGTATTAATAGTATTAGTGTAGGTAAAGAGCTTTATTATATAGTTTAGCTTTAAATATTTTAGCTTTATAGATAACTCCTTTATAATATAGTCTATTAGCTATATTAATATCTTTAATTTTAAGGATAAAAAGGGCTTATATTATAGTACTATAGGGTTTCTATACTATAACTTTAGTAATACTACTGCTATTAATAAAGGTAAGGTAGTAAAGGATATCTTCCTTAATAACTTAATATATATAATAAATAGGGAATTCTTTAATAATAATATTAAACACTTATTAGTTTAGTATTATATTTAAGCTAAAGGTAGTTTAGATTTATTTTATATTCTTAGTATAAAGTTAGGCTATATCCTTAAAGGTAACCACTATATTACTACTATAGAGGCGCCTTATAGCTACTACAGTGTCTTTATTTATAGCTTTATTAATAATATAAATAATATCTTTTAAGCTATATTATTTAACTACTTTACTAATTAAGTTACTTTTAATAATAATCTCTTTATAAATATAAGGCAGTACTACTATAAAGGCAGCTAAGTAAATAAGCCTATTAGTTATTAAGGTAGCGCTACTAGCTATAATTCTAGCCTATATTATAGCTAATGTAGTTTTAAGTTAAATAGCCTTCTTAATTGCCCTTTTAACTATTACTTTAAGGTTAGTAGTTATAATTAGTTCTTAAGGGTTAGTAGGTTATTTATAATAGGCCTATATTATTTCTACATTAATAATATATAAAATAACCTTTTAGACTCCTTTTAGTAAGAAGGTTAGTATAAGCTTAGTAATTTTATTATATTTCTATTATAAATAAACTAATACTTAGTTCTAAGCTATATTAGCTATAGTGTTAACTTAGTTTTCTACTATAAACTTACTATAGTAAGTAAGGGAATTATAGTAACTTTATAAAATACTATAGTTTTCTATATTAATATTTATTATTATTACACTACTTACTATACCTATGCTCTAGACCTAATACACTATTATAAAGGAGGGTAAATAAGTATAGCAAAACTTTTTATCTACTTTTTAAGTCAATCTAAGTCAATTCTGCAGCGTTGTCGCGGTGCGGGCGAAATCGCGAAAGTTTAACTACTTTATATTTATTATAAATAGTAATGCTTTAAATTATTAAAAGATTAAATTAAATATAGAGATAAAACCCTTTTTTTTCCTTTTTTTTATAATAATTTATTATTTATTTTAATATAAATAAATAGTAGTTATAATAGTTTTATAGCTATAAGTAAAAAATAATATAATAACTTAGCTTTATATAAATAGCTTTACCTTAACTATATACTATAATTATAGTAGTTAAAGCTATTAATATACTACCTTTGAATAAATAAACTATCTATTAAATATATTACTTTATTTAGTTTTAAATAAATATAAATAGCTAAATATTCTTAGTGGCAGCTTATATTATTTTAAGCTTAATTTAAGACTATATTTAAGCACTTTACAGCTTATTTAAAATGATATTAAACTCTATATAGCTTAAAACTAGCTAATAGTTTAAGGTAAAAATAGTTTAATAATTAAACCTTTTTCTATAAAATATATAAATAAATCTACTATTACTATTTTAAAATTAGTTTATATAGCTATAGTATAGTAAACTATTAAAGCTTATAAAAATATATAATTTTTAGCTATAAACTTAAAGGACATTAATTTTATTCTCTCTCTTTTTATAGTAATATCTTTAAAACTAAACTTAATATTAATTTTTTTATTAAAACTTTATAACTTTATAGATTTATTTTAAAAAAATAAAGCTAATACCCTTTCTTTATATTAAAAATATATAGATTATTATATATACCTTAAGTTAAGCCTAAATAGTATACCTTTAGAACTTTTATAGGCCTTTTTATATAATATACTTTAAAATTAATTATTAAAAATCTATAAATAAATTATTAACTTTATAAATAAAGGTTAAATATATACTTTATTTTTTATAGCTATAGTATTAATACTTTTAGTTTAAAAGGCTAAAGGTAGCTAGTAGTTTTATATAAATTACTATATATTTAATAAAGTAATAAACTAAAATTATTACCCCTTTTCTTTAATAAAAAAAAATATTTTACTTATTTTTTAAAGCCTATTAGTTTATAAAATTAAATATTTAAGCTATATTTTACTGCCTTTAAGTTATAAAAGGCTATAAATATTTTATAGTGTTTTAAACTTAATTTAAACTTTTTAAATAATTAATTTATTTATTTAGCTTTATAAAGGCTTTAGCTATATTTTAATAATATATTAATAAAGCTTTAAAGAATACCTTAAAAGCATATACTATAATATACTTAAATAATATTTTAATTTATATTAATAGCTTTTAAAAAGATTATATATAATATATATAAAAGGTCCTTTATTATTTTTAAAAGGTAAGCCTTAACTTTAATATTATTAAGTATAGCTTTAAAGTTATTAAAGTAAAATACCTAAGGTTTATTATAAAAGTAAAATAGGTAATATACCTTAATTTAAAAAAAATTATAGCTATTTAATAGTAAAAGGCCTTAATATAAATTAAAGGTATATAAAGCTTTTTAAATTTTATAAACTTTTATTAAGATTTTATTATTAATTTCTTAAGCTTAGTAAGGCCTTTTCTTTAACTTATATAAAAGGGTATGATATTTATTTAATTTAATAGATATAATATATTATTTTAAAAGCTTAAAAATATATTTATTTTCTTTTTAATACTTACTTAATAAAACCTTAAAAGCGATATAATAATAAAGGTAAATGCCTTTAAAAAGGCCTTTAAAGAATACCTTTTTTAATATAATAAAAAAGGTATACTTTATTTAATAGTGTATTACTTAGCTTAGCTTTTTAAAGCTAAATAAAACTATATTATTTATAATAAAAAGTTACTAAGTATTGTCTTTTACTTTAAAGCTTAATTTATAAAGCTTTAAAGTATTTTCTACCCCTTTATAGTTTTTATAAATTATAAAAACTTAAAATACTTTATAGTATTTTATATAATATTTAAATATTAAGTAAAATAAATAGATTTATTATCTCTCTTTAATTATAAGCTTTAATATAAACTTAGTGTTTAAACCTTTTAATTTAATACTTTTTTATATTATAAATAAAATAAGTTTAGCTTCTTTTTAAAACACTATTCCTTTATAGCTTTAATATATATTAATAACGTTTTAGCTTATTTTAATATTAATATTAAGTAAGGTTTAATTAAGGCTTTAAAGATGCTATCCCTTTGTATAGGCTTACCTTTAAGTTTATTAATCTTTTTAAATATTTATTTATATAATCTATAAAACTAAGTAATTACTATAAACTCTTATCCTATAGCGCAGTGGTCAAGCGCCTAGATAACCGCTTACGGTTGTAGGTTCAAATCCTACATAGGACATAGGTTTTTCTTAGTGTATATATAGAGGTAAGGGCGCTAAAAAAAATCAAACCTTAATTAGCTAAAAGGGGAGTGGTAGCCCTATTTCTAGCTAATTAATACTTAATTAATAGTAAAAAAAGTAGGTTTAGTCCCCCTACTTTTCTATTGCTAACTAAGCGATATAAATTAGCCACTTCTACGTTATAAATAGGCAAATTACCCCCTAGCTCTTAGGTTATAAAGCTAGTTTATAGCTGTAATTGCTAGGAAAAAAAATAGGTAATTAGGAATAAAAAAGTGGGGTAGCGGTGGTATATATTAATAACTAAAAAAAAAAAAAGGAGGTATAGGGTAATTTATAGCTAAACCGGTATTTTATGGTTAGAAATAGGGACTAAAAGCAGATTTTAAATGTAGTTAGTAGGTTTTTCACCCTATTAGGCAACTAATTAATTAATAATTACTTAGGTAATTATTAATTAGCAACCTAATAAGGTTTTCCTACTAAAAAATTAGGTGCAGAGGTTCTAGATATAGCTAAGAGCATAAAATGCTTATATAAAAAAATAGCTGCTAGTGTACTAAATACAAATACAAATACAAATACTATAAACTCTTTTTATTTAGTTAAGTAATATATAATTTAATAAAAGAAATAGTAATTCTTTAATATAGTAGAAACTTAAACTTAAATTATAAATTATTAAATTAATATTTATAGCACTCTATAGTTTTAAAGCTAACTTTAAGTATTTACTTATAAGCTACTTACTATATCCCTTATTTAATATATATATAATTCTCTATTACTTAGCTATTTAGGTAAAAATACTATATTTTAAGTATTTATTTAAAATTATTATTAAAAATACTTCTTTTAAAATATAGCTTAATTTATTTAAAACTATTACTACTATATTAATTATAAAAGTTACTAGCTTTATTAAAGCCTTTTTAAATTAATTTTAATACTAAACTATTATTAATTTTAAATATTAATAAATTTTATAATAAACCTTTTAGCTATAAATAAAATAATATTATAATACTTAATAATTATTATAGATTAGTTATTTAAGTTTATTTAGCTAAAAGTAATAACTACTATAGCTATTAAGGTATATATAAAATAATTCTATTTATATTAGTAGTATTTTTATAGGTTCTTTAAGTAAATTATTTTAAATTAAAGCTTAAACTATATAAATTAGTTTTAATTAACCCTTTACTCTTTAATAAAAATAAAATAGCTTTTATTTACTATTTATTACCTTTAAATAAATAAAGGTATAAAATAAACTAATTAAGAGGTTTAAATAGTTTTATAAATTATAGTTAAATTTTTTTAGTTTAATTAAATTAACTATCTTTTAATATATTAATTAGCTTTAAATAACTAAACTTTTTTAATTATTAAAGTAAGTATTAATATAGCTATATATAAATTTAATATACTATTTATTAACTATATTTTAAATATATATATAAGTTTAATATTTATAAAGAGCTACGCTATATATTTTTTAAAATACCTTTAAAAGGGCATTATATTAGCTTAAGTAGTAATTAATTTTACTTAATAATAGTAACAAAACTTAACTAACTACTTTTAATACTTAGGTAAGTGTTTTATAATAAAGAATATAATTTAATTTAATTTTTAATATATTAAAATAAATAAGCTATTATGAAAACTAAATTAAGTAATAGTAAAGTACTATATTTTTAATATATTTATATTACTTACTATTTACCTTAATATTCTCTATAGTATTTATTTAATTTCTTATATTAACTTTTTTAAATATATTATTATTAATTTACTTTTATTATAAGTCTTTATTAACTTTTAGCTAAATTTAACTCTTTTTCTTTTAAAAAATAACTTAAACTTTATTAAATATAATATAAAAGTAATCCTTATAGTATAAAATATATAAAGCTAAGGTAAATAGTAAGATATTTTAATTTATTAAAAAAGGTATATTTAACTAACTTAAAAACTATTAAAAACCTTTAAAAATATAAAGGTACTTTTTTATTATAAAATATAATAAAGAAATATATAAATAAGTAATAAACTTAAATTAATATAAATTTAAACTTTTAACTTATATATTAAAAATTAGATTTAAACTATTTTATAATTAAACCCTTTTATTCTTTTTTTACCTTTATTTCTTTACTTTTCTATATTCTTTATATTTTTTATAATAAAATAATATTAATAGCTAAAAGGCTAAGGTTATAATTTTAATAGCCTTTTATTAGTTCTTTTTTAACTTTTTTTAGCTTTTTATATCTTTAGTTTTAAAGAAGTAAAAGTATTTAATATTATATAATTAAAGTTATATTTAAAGGATTTATTTAAGTTTAAAAAAAATAATAGCTAAAGTAATTTTAGCTTTAAAGACATTTTACTTTTTTTTAATTTAATACTTTTTAATATATTAATAAAGAAAATATATAACTTAGCTTTTAAAGTTAATTTAATAAAAAGTAGTTTATAATATAAATAAATATAAATATCTGTTAAAACTATTTTAAATTTTACTATTTTATTAAATAATTATAATATTTAAAATAAAAATATAGTAAAGATTAATTTTACTTTATAATAAAAATATTACAAAGTAAATATAAACAGGTAATAATTTTAAAGATAATATAATTGTAAGGAGCTTACAAGACTAGCCTGCGGCGACTCCTTGTCGCTAGTACTTAGTTATACACTTAGTATATAAACCCTAAGTAATGTATATATAAAGGGAAAAAGACTTAAAAGAAGTAAGCTTTAGTTAATATATTAATTACTATATTACCTTTATTTAGCTACTTTATTAATATTTAATAATTTTAAAGCTTCTTTAAAGGCTATTTAAAGATAATATAGTACTTTAAACTAAATAACCTATTATAATTCTTTATAAAGATTTCTTATTCCCTAACCCTTTATTAATACTTTATTAATCTATAAAAGGTTTATAAAGTAGTGTTTAAACTATTAATACCTTTACACTAAAAGGGGTAAACTTAAGTACTTAAAGCCTCTATAAAAAAGCTAAAGTAATTAAAAAGTAAATCTTTTAATTAAAAAAGCTAAAAAGACTACAGAAAAAAAAATAAAAACTTCTTTAAGCTTTAAAATAAGGAATTAATAATAAAATTAAGGTAAAATGTTACTACTTTTATAAAGATTTATTTAATAATAACTAAAGAGAAGTTAAGGTTAAAAACATTAATTTACTTATATACTTTACTAATCCTTAAAAATATAAGATCTAAATTAATAACTTAAACTATATCTTTAATAAAGTAAGATATAAGTTCTATTAAAATTACTTAAAAATACTCTTTACCTTTAACTATATATACTAATTTTATAAGGTAAAATAAAACCAATTTTTTAATAAATAGCTAAATAAGCATTATATTAAACTTAAGAATAATTAAATAAAGTTTTAAAAATAAACCTTAATATTATTTAAAGACTTTATAAACTAAAAGGCTTAAATTACTATTATAATAAAGAATATTAAATAAAGAGATAGCTAAAGCCTTATTAATTTTAATATTTACCTTAATTTACTAAAGAAATATTTAAAGAGAGCTAGTAAAAAAGCTAAAGCTTTTCTACTTTTTATAAAGTTATAACTAAAACTCTAAAACTATATTAACTTATATATATTTATTATAAAAAAAACTTAAGAGAAAGTAGTTTAAATTACTTAATAATTTTAGAATATAATACTAATAAAGCTTAAAAGAAAAATAAATATTTTTTATAAAAAACTTACTAAATTTTAGCAAAATTAGTTCTCCCTTTTCTTTATAAACTATTAGTAATTAACTATTATAGGTTTAATAACTAAAGCTAATAATAATAAAATAAAGGGTAAATATAAATACTATAACTATAGAGAAATAAGGTATATTTAATATAACTATAATAAACTAATAAAGGCTAACTTTAATACCTTAAAAAATAATAACTAGTAGAGGTAGCTATCTTTATCTTTATTAAAGAATAAATTTAAATTAAGTAATATTTCTATATTTACACTATAATTTAGAATAAAAACACTACCTATACCTTTATAAATCTTAATACCTATTTTAATATTAATATTATTAACCTAGAATTTATAATAGCTTAAAGCTTAATAAAAACCTAGTTAATAGCCCCTAAACTCTAAATAGTTAGGGACCTTTAAGTCCTTAAATATAGAGTATATTAGGTATTAATTTATATTATTAATTTAAGAGGTATATTTAGAAATTTAAAGCTATTATATATAGCTATTAATTATAAACTAAACCCTTAAAGAAGTTTTATATTAATTAAAATATATACTTTAGCAAAAGAATATATTTATTTATCTATATATAATAGAGAATAGTGGTCTAAAATATAATACACTAATATATTATTTTTAACTCCTTATTAATTTACTAAAAAGTATAAAAATAAAGCAGTTATTTATATACTATAAAGCCTTCTAAATAACTAATATATTAAACTAAAAAATAAAGAAGTAGTAAACCTTTAGGGAATTACCTTAAGTATCTCTTTAAAACTTAAAGCTTTTATAGATATATTTACTTTTAATAAAGCTAGTATACTTCTATTTATTAAAAATATAAATTATTTAATTAACCTTTTACTTAATACTTCGCTCTTTTATAGACCTATATACTCCCTATCTTTAAATAAGCTTAAAATTCTATAAAAATACCTTAAAGAAAACTTAATAAATAATTAAATAAAACCTTTAAAAAGCTTTATTAATACTTTTATACTCTTTATACTTAAAAAGAATAGCACCCTTTAATTATATATAAATTATAGAGGTATTAATAAAATTATATTTAAGAATTGCTATATATTACCCTTTATATTAGAAATTTTAAATTACTGCTAAGGGGCTAAGTTCTTTATTAAAATTAATATTAAGGATATATACTACTAGATTTATATTAAAGAAAGAGATAAATAAAAGATAGTGTTTTATATTTAATATAGTTACTATAAATACTTAGTTATACTATTTAAACTTATTAATATATTAACTACTTTTTAAAGCTATATTTACTAAGCTTTAAGGGGCTTAATTAATACTATTTATATAGTATATTTAAATAATATCTTTATTTTTTTAAGGATAAAGAAGGAATATATTAGCTATATTTATTAAGTCTTTAAATAAATAAAAGCAGTGGAATTATATATAAAACCTTTTAAGTATACCTTTTACTAAGACTTAGTAAAATTCTTTAGATTTATTTTATTTATTAATAAAATAGTAATAAATAAATAGTAAGTAAAAACTATTAAAAACTAAAAGGAACTATAAAGGTACTAAAATATATAAGTATTTTTAAGATTTTATAATTTTTATTAATAATTTATATATTATTACTTTATAATTACAGTACCTTTAAATATATTAATAAAGGGTAGCTAAAAGAGAATACTAATTAGGAAATTTTTATTTAAAGAAAAGGAATATATAGTATTTAATTAGCTAAAAGTAGCCTTTTAAAAAGTGCCTTTACTTTATTATTATTAGCTAAGTTAACCTATTTATATTAAAATAAACACTTTAGTATTTATAATAGCTAGTATTATATTATAACTAAATAATAAAGGGTAATATTACTTTATTATATTTTAGTTTTATAAGTTTATAAATATTAAATAAAATTATAGAATAGCTAACTAAGAACTCTTTATAATAATTAAGTTCTTTAAATATTAATAATATTACTTAAAAAAGGTAGATAACTTAATAAAAGTATTATTAAACTATTATAACTTATAATTATTTATAATATAAAAAAGACTTAATAAATAATAGATAAAATAATATATATTTTTAAGTTTATTTAACTTTATAATAAAGTATTAAATAAAGAAAAGTAACTTTATTAATACTTTATTAAAAAGGCTTAATTATAAAGGTAAAAGGCTAAGTAATAAAGAAATAATTCTTAAATTATAAAGATAAATAGTATTAAATACTATAAATAAAGACTTATTTATAAAGAGGTAATAGTTTAATAAAATACCTTTAAAGATATAATTAGTTTTAGTTAGTAAAGGGTATAAGCTTTACTTTATTACTTAAGTAGTTAAAGTAGTTATTAAAATATTAATTAAATTATAAATAAAACTAAGTAATTTTAAAAATAAAGTTACTTATATTTAATATATTAATATATAAAAGATATAAAAGACTATTAAGTTATTTAACCTTTATATAATAAAGATTTATAAATTTTTAGTAAAAGTATTATAAAAAGCTTAAAAGTAAAACCTAAACCTTAAAGGAATTATTAAAGGTATAGCTAAAGTAAATTTAAAGAAAAAGGTAAAGGTATAGTAATATAATATAAATAGCCTTTTACTATATAAAGATAAAGTAGTTATTTTTTAAAAGCTTATTTTATAGTAAAAGCTTTTATAACTATATTATAATAATTCTTTAGCTAATTATTTAATAATAAATAAAACTATTAAGCTTCTATATTAAGTTTTTTATTAGTTAATAATAAAATAAATAGTATTAAAATATATTTTAAGCTATAGAATATACTAAAGAGTTATAGCTTAATAGTATTAACTATATAAATAATTAGAATCTTTACTAACCCCTTACTAACTTTAGGTTAAAGTTTCTATAGACTTTATTACTAAGCTATTAAAGGTATATAATAATAATAAATAAGTAAATATAATATTAGTAATTATAAATTAATATATTAAATATATAGTATTTCTACTAGTTATAACTACACTTAATATAGTAAAATTAACTAAGATATATTATAAAGAAATAGAGCTTTAATTTAATACTATAGAAAAGGTAATATTTAATAAAGAGTTAGTGTTTATTAATATATTTTAAAGTAATCTTTACTACTATTTAAAGATAAAGAGAAAACTATTTATAGTATTTTATTTATAAACTAATAGATAAATAAAATAGACTAATTAAGTTTTTAAACACTACTTATAATACTTTATAGAGAAATATTAGCTAATTTAGCTTATACTTCTATTATAAGTATAGTTTATTTATAATAATATAGTTAATTATATAATAAAATATATACTAAACTATACACTTTTTAGTTATTACTTTAAGTTTTATTTAGCTATTAAAGATAATAGCTTAAAAGAAAAGGTATTAAAAATAAAAATAAAAGTATAGAAACTATATAAAATTTAAAAAAAATTAATAAAAGTATAGAGAAAAGTAATAAAAATATAAGTAAAATATTATAATAAAGAATATTAAAAAAAAACCTTTATTAAAAGAGAAATAGTTTTACTATTTATAAAGAATATTAAAATTAAAAATATAAAGAAGAAGCTAAACCTTAAGTATTTAAAACTATTTTAAATTTTAAATATAATAGAAAAGTAAATATATTATTTAAAACTACTAAAGAAATATAAATAACTTTATAATATATTTTATATTAGCCTTTTAAAACTATAAAAAAGGCAGTGTAATTATAAAAAGAAATTAGTAATTTTAGATTTAAAGGAAGAAAATAAAGAATATAAAGTAAAAGAAATTTATAATAAAAAGACTATATAAAGGGATATTTACTACTTTATAAAATAAAAAGAATAGCTTAGTAAATATAATTAATAAATAGTAGAAAAAGACATTAGTATACCTATACTTATTATAGTATATTATAGAAAAACTAAAACAAAGCTAAAGGCATAGCTATAAAATAGCAAAGACTAGCTAAAATATAAAAAGAAAAATAAAATTTCTATATTTATTAAAAAAGAAACTAAAATAGAAAAACAGGCAATATATAGCTAAACTACTACCTAAATAGAGGGGAGATTAATAGAGAATAATTTTAATATATTTTAAAAGGTATAATAACCTATTATCCCTTCTTTAGGCATTTAAATTAAACCTTAACTATTTGCTTTAAATGCCTTTTTAGTGTAAAAGAAAACCTAGTAAATTATTACTATTTATATAGTATATTTAGCCTCTTTAAAATAAAGGCAAAGTAGTAAATAATACTTTTAATTATTAAACTTAGCTTTATAGTTTAATTAATAAAGTTAGTAGTATATTAATAAAAAGAAATAAAAAGACTTATAATTTCTAGTTAAGGAGCTAGGCACTATATAATTTAAACTAATTGATAGTTTAAAATAAATTACTTAAAGGCAATGTATATAGGCTATAAATTATTAATAAAAGCTAAGAAAAAGGAAAGTATTCTACTATATATAAATACTCTTTTTAGCTTTAATAAAGCTATAAATAAACTAATAAGCTTACTTAATATAGTTAAAACTATATAGAAGTATAAGTAAAAGGTAGGTAAGAGACTTTTATATATTCCTTTTAAAAATAAAAAAATCATTAGCTTTATTACTATTATTATTTATAATTATTATAAGCTTATCTTACTTAGTATTTATAAACATTTTAAGCTATCTATAAATAAACAAAAGGTTGTTTTAAAACCCTTATATTATAGTGAGTACTTAAGGAATTATTAATAAAAACCTAAAGAATTTAAAATAAAAAAATACACCTTAAAGTATAAGTTATTATATTTATTATATTATATATAATAATATAATACTTTATACTTCCTACCTTAAAATAGTTTATATAGGTATATATAGTAAATTACTATAAAGGTAGGCTTAAAAGGTAAATTAGCTTTATATTTATTATAACTTATATATATATAATATATATAAATATAATAAAAAAGCTTAATAACTATAAGCTTTATAATAAAGAAAAGTTAGTAAAGAGATAGAGATATATAATTTTAAAGAAGAAAAAAGAATAGGAAATAAAATATAGAAATAGTGATATTATAAAAGCAAGAAACAGCTAAAAAGGTAGCGTTTATAAAGTTATAACCTACCTATAGGTAATTTAATATATACATTATTTATTTACTAATAGCATAACCTTAGATAATAATTATTTAAATTATTATAGAAATTATAAAAAGGGTAAGGAATAGTAAGTAACTTACTTTTAGAAAGGCAGGGCAATTACGCCTTACTATATATATAAATAATATTATTATTTAATAATATAATAAGAGCTTATTACCACTAAGTTGTAAGGTAAGTAATAATTAAAGTAAAAGCTACTAGGACATTAGTATAAAAAGAGAGGTAATTATAAAGAGCTTATAAAACTAGCCTATAGCAACTCTTTATCACTAATGCTTAGTTATACACTTAGTATATAAACCCTAAGTAGCGTATATATAAAGGGGAAAAGACTTAAAAGAAGCAAGCTTTAGTTAATATACTAGTCACTATATTGCCTTTGCCTAGCCGCCTTATTGACACCTAACATTAGATTTCTATTATATATATTTTATACTTTAATATAAAGATAGTCTTTTTACTAAATAAATAATTTATTAAGTATAAAATATTTAAAGTATTAAATCCTTTAACTAATTAAGCTATATTAATAAATAGTTTCTTTAGTATATTAATAATAAAATTTAAAGATATTATATAAAAAGAAGTAGGCTTTATTTATAAAAGGTGTATTTTATTAATAGCTTTACTTTATAATATAAAATTCTTTTTATATATAAGGTAATATATAATATAATTATAGATTTACTTATTTATATTTAGAAAAACTACTGCTTTTAACTCTTTAACTATATAGCTAATATTAAAGTAGTAGTAGTTATTATAAACTATAGTTAGAATTTCATTTATATAATTATAGAGTATATATAACTAGTAATATTCTTTAAAGTCCTAATAGTATAATAATTTATTATTATAAAGGTTTTAACTATATATTAGAATTTATAGGTAATAGTAGCTAAGTTATTATTATTTTTAGTAGTAGTTTATAATACTTTATAAAATATAGCTATACTTTAAGTTAATATAGTACCTTATTAATATAGCTTCTTTAAGCTAAAAATTAGTTATAACTTTTACTATATAGTCTTTATTAAAATATATATAGGTATTTAATTTATTAAAGGTATTACTATTTACTACTTTTTAATAGTTAAGTTTAATAAAAAGTTTTAAACGTATATTAAAAACTATATTTAAAACTCTAAAGATATAAATTATATATAAGTTAAACTATAAAAGGTAGTTAGCGACTTTTACTAATTTAAAGTTAGCTTTATTAAAATTTATTATTATAAATAATATATAATAAATAATCCTTTTTATTAAAGTATAATTTATTATAATATTAATAAAAGCGAGGTTAAATTAAGCTATTTTATATAGTTTATATATTCTTTATATAATAGTAATAACCTTTACTTTAATTAAGCTATAGTGTTTTTTAATAATAAAGATAGATTATAAAAGGAAGGTAATAAGCTATAACTTATTACTATTAATATCCTTTTTAAAAATACTTATATTATTTTATTTTATATTAAGTTAAAAAGTATATAAGCTAAACCTTTCTTTATATATATTAACTTTAAAGAAAAGCAGTTTCTTTAAATTATAATATTAAAGAAGTACCTTTATATATAAAAGGTTATATAAGTTTTTAAAGGCTATAGTTTTCTCTTTAATAAATTTTAAGGTTTTAAACTTTATTATTTATTTTTAAATTTACTTTAAAAAGCTAAGTAAAATTTTATTTTTTTTTATAACTTTTTATAAAAGACTTATTTTTTTATTTTAAAGAAAGTAAATATAATTATTAAATTATAGTATATTAATATAAAGGTAACCTACTATTTTAATAAAGGTTTTAAAATTAGTTAATATAATTAGTATTTATAAGCACTTAAAAGCCTTTACTTTATTATTTATATTAATAAAGCTATTTATATTAATAATAAACCTTAGTAATTAAATTAAGGGATATTTAATAAAAGACTTATTAATTAAAATATAAAAGTAAGCTTTATTAATAATATTAAAAATAATTTTAAAATAGTAAAGGTAGTCTTTAAAGGTATTTAAAAAAATTATAATATTATTAATATAAACTTAAATAAAGTTATAGTTATAAAATAAGTAATCTATAAAGCGCTATATGTATACTAATAAGTTCTTATACCTTTATATTATAATATAGAATATCTCTATATCTTTTTTTAAAATAATTACTATTTAATAATAATAGTTTAAATATACTAAAAGCTAATTAAAAAAACCTATAGCGTTTAAAAGGGTTTTTTACTTCTTTTTATAGGTATTATTTATAATATTACTTTAGTTAAGTAATAGGTAAATATTTAGTATTATGATATAATTCACTAGTTATATATCTATAACTTTATATACCTTTATTACTTTATTAATTATTTACTAAATAATAAATCTTAAATATAAATAAAGAGCCTTTTCTTTATTATTTAAAAATAATATTTTACTAACTTTATACTTTTTATTTTAAATTTTATAAAAATTTTTATAATCCTTTTAGCTAAAGTTATAAATCTATAAAGGTTTCACTTTATTTTATTATTTAAAAATAAAGTTAATATATATTTTATTTTTATTAACTATAGAAACTACCTCTTTAATTTAATAAATATTAAACTTATTAAAGAGTTTAATAAATTAAGTAGCTATATTAATATTAAAGTTAGCTACTTTAATACTAAAGATATTATAAATAAATAAAATATTTTTAAAGTAGAAAATACTATATAATAATATCTCTTTATTAATAGCTTTAAAGTTAAGGTCTTTATTATTTTTAAAGAGTTCTATATTTTTAACTTTAAAGGCTATAATATCTTTAAAGTAATTAAAAATTAAGCTATTTAAAATAATAATATTATCTTTATAGAAAGCTATAAATTAATAAATATTAAGGATAGTATAATAAAAACTAACTAAATTTATAGCTTTAAAGGTTTTTAACTATTATTTTATTTTAATATATTAGGGTTTATTAGTATTATTATAAATAAAGAGTAACTTCTCCTAACTCTATTAAATAAGGATATTAAAAATCTAATAATACTTTAAGTAAAAATAATAAATATTAATTTTCTATTTATTTTAAAGGTTTTTCTATTTAATTAATAGGATTTTTATAAAATATAAAGGAATTATTATAGTATAGGCTACTATAACCCTTTAAATTAGTATTAAATATAATATATAAAAGATTTATCCTTTTATTATTATACTATAAACTATATAGAAAGTTATATTAAAATTAATAAAATTAATTTATATATTATAATTATATATAAATTTTATATTAATAAATATTTAAAGTATAAGGTTATTTATAATATTTATAGTAACTATAAAGTAACTAAAAACCTAAGTGCCTTTTATAGTGCTAAGAATATAAAAGTTAAATATTATTATTTTAATAATAAAGAATAAAGAATTTATATTATTTACTATTTTAAGGCTTTAAATACTTTATTTAATATTATAGCTATTTTACTTAAGCTATTCTTTATTAACTAAAATAAAGGAGGTTTTAGTATTTAAATAAATTTTATATCCTTTACCTTTATTATTAAAATATATTAATATCTTAAAGTATATTAAAGCTTTTGTTTTTCTATTAACTTTAAATTACTTTAAATAAATAACTACCTTTATTACTTAACTATTTATAATTTTACTATTAAGCTTTATAATTACTAAAGGTACTTTTGTGAGGAGCTCACAAGACCAGCCCGCGGCGACTCCTTGTCGCTAATGCTTAGTTATATACTTAGTATATAAACCCTAAGTAGCGTGTATATAAAAGGGAAAAGACTTAAAAGAAGTAAGCTTTAGTTAATATATTAGTTACTATATTGCCTTTACTTAGCTACTTTATTAATACTTAATAATTTTAAAGCTTCTTTAAAGGCTACTTAAAGATAATATAGTACCTTAAACTAAATAACCTACTGTAATTCTTTATAAGGAATTATTATCCCTTAACTCTTTATTAATACTCTATTAATCTATAAAAGGTCTATAAAGTAGCGCTTAAATTATTAATACCTTTATATTAAAAGGGGTAAACCTAAGTACTTAAAGCCTTTATAAAAAAGCTAAGGTAATTAAAAAGTAAATCTTTTAATTAAAAAAACTAAAGAAACTATAAAAAAAAGAATAAAAACTTCTTTAAGCTTTAAAATAAAGAATTAATAATAAAATTAAAGTAAAATATTACTACTTCTATAAAGATTTATTTAATAATAGCTAAAGAGAAGTTAAAGTTAAAAATATTAATCTACTTATATACTCTACTAATCTTTAAAAATATAAGATTTAAATTAATAATTTAAACTATACCTTTAATAAAGTAAAATATAAGTTTTATTAAAATTATCTAAAAATACTCTTTACCTTTAACTATATATACTAATTTTATAGAGTAAGATAGGACTAATTCCTTAATAAATAGCTAAATAAATATTATATTAAACTTAAGGATAATTAAGTAAAGTTTTAAAAATAAACCTTAATATTACATAAAGACTTTATAAACTAAAAGGCTTAAATTACTACTATAATAAAAAATACTAAATAAAGAAATAGCTAAAGCCTTATTAATTTTAATATTTACCTTAATTTACTAAAGAAATATTTAAAGAGAGTTAGTAAAAAAGCTAAGGCCTTTCTACTCTTTATAAAGTTATAACTAAAACTCTAAAACTATATTAACTTATATATATTTATTATAAAGAAAACCTAAGAGAAAGTAATTTAAATTGCTTAGTAATTTTAAGATATAATACTAATAAAGCCTAAAAGAAAAACAAATACCCTCTATAAAAAACCTACTAAATTTTAGTAAAACTAGTCCTCCCCTTTCTTTATAAACTATTAGTAATTAACTACTATAGGTTTAGTAACTAAAGCTAATAATAATAAAATAAAGGGTAAATATAGATACTATAACTATAGGGAAATAAGGTATATTTAGTATAACTATAATAAACTAGTAAAGGCTAACCTTAATACTTTAGAAAATAATAACTAATAAAGGTAGTTGCCCTTATTTTTATTAAAAAATAAGTCTAAATTAAATAATGTTTCTATATTTATATTATAATTTAAAATAAAAACACTACCTATACCTTTATAAATCTTAATACTTATTTTAATATTAATATTGTTAGCTTAGAATTTATAATAGCTTAAGGCTTAATAAAGACCTAGCTAATAGCCCTTAAACTCTAAGTAGTTAAGGACCTTTAAGTCCCTAAATATAAAGTATATTAGGTACTAATTAATATTATTAATTTAAAAGGTATATTTAAAAATTTAAAGCTATTATATATAGCCATTAATTATAAACTAAACCCTTAAAGAAGTTCTATATTAATTAAAATATATACCTTAGTAAAAGAATATATTTATTTATTTATATATAATAGAGAATAGTAGTTTGAAATATAATACACTAATATATTATTTTTAACTCCCTACTAATTTGCTAAGAAATATAAAAACAAAGTAGTTATTTATATATTATAAAGCCTTTTAAATAACTAATATATTAAACTAAAGGATAAAGAAGTAGTAAACCCTTAGGGAACTACTTTAGATATTTCTTTAAAACTTAAAGCTTTTATAAATATATTTACTTTTAATAAAGCTAATATATTTTTACCTACTAAAGATATAGATTATTTAATTAACCTTTTATCTAATACTTCACCTCTTTATAAACCTATATACCCTCTATCTTTAAATAAGCTTAAAATTCTATAAAAATACCTTAAGGAAAATCTAGTAAATAAATAAATAAAACCTTTAAAAAGCCTTATTAATACCTCTATACTCTTTATATTTAAAAAGAATAGTACCTTTTAACTATATATAAATTATAAAGGCATTAATAAAATTACACTTAAAAATCGCTATATATTACCCTTTATATTAAAAATCCTAAATTATTACTAAAGGGCTAGGTTTTTTATTAAAATTAATATTAAAGATATATACTATTAGATTTATATTAAAGAAGGAGATAAATAAAAGACAGTGTTTTACACTTAATATAGTTATTATAAATACTTAGTTATACTATTTAAACTTATTAATACACTAGCTACTTTTTAAAGCTATATTTACTAAGCCTTAAGGGGCTTAATTAACACTATTTATATAGTATATTTAAATAATATTCTTATCTTTTTAAAGATAAGAAAGAAATATACTAGCTATATTTACTAAGTCTTTAAATAAATAAAAGCGGTAGAATTATATATAAAACCTTTTAAGTGTACCTTTTATTAAAACTTAGTAAAATTCCTTAGATTTATTCTATTTATTAATAGAATAGTAATAAATAAATAGTAAGTAAAAACTATTAAAAATTAAAAGGAACTATAAAAATACTAAGATATATAAGTATTTTTAAAATTCTATAATTTCTACTAATAATTTATATATTATTACTCTATAATTATAGCACCTTTAAATATATTAATAAAGGGTAGTTAAAAGGGAATACTAACTAAGAAATTCTTATTTAAAGAAAAGAAATATATAGCGTTTAACTAATTAAAAGCAGCCTATTAAGAAGTACCTTTACTTTATTATTACTAACTAAGCTAATCTATTTATATTAAAATAAACGCTTTAGTATTTATAATAGCTAGTATTATATTATAACTAAATAATAAAAGGTAATATTACCTTATTACATTTTAATTTTATAAGTTTACAAATATTAAGCGAAATTATAAAATAGCTAACTAAAAACTCTTTATAATAATTAAATCTTTTAAATACTAATAATACTACTTAAAAGGGGTAGATAATCTAATAAAAGTATTATTAAACTACTATAACTTATAATTATTTATAATATAAGGAAGACTTAATAAATAATAAGTAAGATAGTATATATTTTTAAGTCTATTTAACTTTATAATAAAGCACTAAATAAGGAAAAGTAACTTTACTAATACTTTATTAAAAAGGCTTAATTATAAAGGTAAAAGGCTAAGTAATAAAGAAATAATTTCTAAGCTATAAAGATAAATAGTATTAAGTACTATAAATAAAGACTTATTTATAAAGAGGCAATAGTTTAGTAAAATACCTTTAAAGATATAATTAGTCTTAGTTAGTAAAGGGTATAAGCTTTACTTTATTACTTAAGTAGCTAAAGTAGTTATTAAAATATTAGCTAAATTATAGATAAAACTAAGTAATTTTAGAAATAAAGTTACCTATATTTAGTGTATTAATATATAAAAGGTATAAAAGGCTATTAAATTATTTAACCCCTATATAATAGAGATTTATAAATCTTTAGTAAAAGTATTATAAAAAGCTTAAAAGTAAAACCTAAACCTTAAAGAAATTACTAAAGGTATAATTAAAGTAAATTTAAAAGGAAAGGTAAAGATATAGTAATATAATATAAATAGCCTTCTACTATATAAAAACTAAGTAGTTATTCCTTAAAAGCTTATTTTATAGTAAAAGCTTTTATAGCTATACTATAATAATCCTTTAGTTAGTTATTTTAAAATAAATAGAACTATTAAGCTTTTATATTAAGTCTTCTATTAGCTAGTAATAAAATAAATAGTATTAAAATATATTTTAAGCTATAGAATATACTAAAGAGTTATAGCTTAATAATATTAACTATATAAATAGCTAGAATCCCTACTAACCCCTTAGTAACCTTAAGTTAAAATTTCTATAGACTTTATTACTAAGCTACTAAAGGTATATAATAATAATAAATAAGTAGATGCAATATTAGTAATTATAGATTAATACACTAAATATATAGTGTTTCTACTAATTATAACTATACTTAATATAGTAAAATTAGCTAAGATATATTATAAAGAGATAAAGCTTTAATTTAGCGCTATAAAAGGGGTAATATTTAATAGAGGGTTAATATTTATTAGTGCCTTCTAAAGCAATTTTTATTACTATTTAAAGATGAAGAGAAGACTATTTATAGCGTTTTACTTATAAACTAATAAGTAAATAAAATAGACTAATTAAGTCTTTAAATATTATTTATAATACTTTATAAGGAAACACTAGCTAATTTAGCCTATACTTCTACTATAAGTATAGTTTACTTATAATAATATAGTTAATTATATAATAGAATATACACTAAACTATATACTCTTTAGTTACTACCTTAAGTTTTATTTAACTATTAAGGATAATAGCTTAAAAGGAAAGGTATTAAAAGTAAAAGTAAAAGTATAGAAACTATATAAAATTTAAAAAGAATTAATAAAAGTATAAGGAAAAGTAATAGAAGTATAAGTAAAATACTATAATAAAAGATATTAAAAAAAACCTTTATTAAAGGAAAAATAGTTTTACTATTTATAAAAAATATTAAAACTAAAAATATAAAGAAGAAGCTAAATCCTAGGTATTTAGAACTATTTTAAATTCTAAATATAATAGAAAAGTAAATATACTGTTTAGAACTATTAAAGAAATATAAATAACTCTATAATATATTTTATATTAGCCTTTTAAAACTATAGAAAGGGCAGTGTAACTATAAAGAAAAACTAGTAATTTTAGATTTAAAGGAAGAAAATAAAGAATATAAAATAGAAGAAATCTATAATAAAAAGACTATATAAAGGGATACCTATTACCTTATAAAATAAAAAGGATAGCTTTATAAATATAACTAATAAATAGTAGAAGAAGACATTAATACGCCTATACTTATTATAGTATATTACAGAAAGATTAAGATAAGGCTAAAGGTATAGCTATAAAATAGTAAAGACTAGCTAAAATATAAAAAGAAGAATAGGATTTCTATATTTATTAAAAAAAAACTAAAACAGAAAAACAGACAATATATAGCTAAACCACTACCTAAATAAAGGGGAGATTAATAAGGAATAATTTTAATATATCCTAAAAGGTATAATAACCTATTATCCCTTCCTTAAGCATTTAAATTAAACCTTAATTATCTACCTTAAGCGCCTCTTTAGTATAAGAGAAAACCTAATAAATTATTACTACCTATATAATATATTTAGCCTCCTTAAAGTAAAGGTAGAGTAGCAAATAATGCTTTTAATTATTAAACTTAGCTTTATAGTTTAGCTAGTAAAGTTAGTAGTATATTAATAAAAAGAAATAGAAAGACTTATAATTTTTAGCTAAGGAGCTAGGCACTATATAATTTAAACTAATTAATAGTTTAAGATAAATTACTTAAAGGTAATATATATAGGCTATAAATTATTAGCAAAAGCTAAGAAAAAGGAAAGCGTTTTACTATATATAAATACTCTTTTTAGCCTTAATAAAGCTATAAATAAACTAATAAATTTACTTAATATAGTTAAAACTATATAGAAGTATAAGCAAGAGGTAGGTAAGAGACTTCTATATATCCCTCTTAAAAATAAAAACATCATTAGCTTTATTGCTATTATTATCTATAATTATTATAGGCTTATCTTACTTAGCATTTATAAATATTTTAAGCTACCTATAAATAGATAAAAGGTTATCTTAAGACCTTTATATTATAGTAAGTACCTAAGGAATTATTAGTAAAAACCTAAAGAATTTAAAATAAAAAGATATACTTTAAAGCATAAGTTATTACATTTATTACATTATATATAATAATATAACACTTTATACTTCCTGCTTTAGAATAGTTTATATAGGTATATATAGTAAATCGCTATAAAGGCAGGCTTAAAGGGTGGATTAGCCTTATACTTATTATAACTTATATATATATAATATATATAAGTATAATAAAAAAGCTTAATAACTATAAGCTTTATAATAAAGAAAAGTTAATAAAGAAATAGAGATATATAATTTAAAAGAAGAAAAAGAATAGAAAATAAAATGTAGAAATAGTGATATTATAAAAGTAAGAAATAGCTAAAAGGGTAGTATTTATAAAGTTATAACTTACCTATAGGTGATCTAATATATACGTTATTTATATTTACTAACGGCATAACCTTAGATAATAATTATTTAAATTATTATAGAAATTACAAAAAGGGTAAGGAATAGTAAGTAACCTACTCTTAAAAAGGTAGGGTAATTACGCCTTACTATACATATAGATAACATTATTATTTAATAATATAATAAAAGCTTATTACTACTAAGTTATAAGGTAAGTAATAATTAAAGCAAAAGCTGCTAGGATATTAATATAAAGAGGGGGGTAATTATAAGGAGCTTATAAGACTAGCCTACAGCGACTCCTTATTGCTAGTGCTTAGTTATATACTTAGTATATAAACCCTAAGTAGCATGTATATAAAAGGGAAAAGACTTAAAAGAAGCAAGCTTTAGTTAATATATTAGTTACTATATCGCCTTTACCTAGCCGCCTTATTGACACCTAATAACTTTAAGGTAGTTCTTTATATTAATATAGGTAATATAGATATTTATATAGTTATTATTTAGTTTTAAGGCTAATATAGGTATTTTACTAAGTGTTACTATATTTATAGTTACTAAGAGATTATAAATTAAAAGGTTTAGTACTTTAATAATAATAATTAAAGGTATTTTATAATAATATGGTAGATTAGTAATAGTTAAATATATATTTATAAAATTTACTTTAATAAAATTAAACTATTTATTATTATTTTTATTAATAATTTCTCCTTTTTTTATAAAGTAATACTTTAAAGCTTTAAATTTAGCCTCTTTAACTATAGAATTAAAACCTTTATTATTTATAATAAAATACATTAATTTACTATTAGCCTTTTATTTTTAATAAAACTTTAGGTTATATTTATTATTAAATTATAGTTTACTTAAGCTAAACTATAGTAGCTATAAATTAAAGCTATTTATTTTTACCTTTTTTAAAAAGGGTCCCCTTAAAGTAAATAAAGTGCTTAGCTATTATTTATTTTAAAGGAGGCTACTATTATTTAAATAAAAGTAAAAATATCTTTTATATAAATAATTATATAGAGGTATATATTAATATTCTTAATTTAAATAATTATAATTTTATAAAAAATATTAAGTACTATAATATTCTTACTATTATAGGCTATATTCTTAGTTTTAAAAACTATTATTATATTATTATAGGCTAAAGATTTATTTTTTTAAGTTACTTTTAAAATTTTATTAATTTTAGTAAATCTTTATATTATTATTAAAATACTTTAAATCCTTATCTTTATTAAATACTTTTATAGTTAAGTTAATATTAATCTTTATTTTTATTTTCTTAATCTTTTTATAGTTTTTAGCTTTTTCAAGTATATTTTAAAGGTTATATCTTTTACTATTAATAAAGTTAATATATATATTATATTAATTTATTTTTAGTAAAGAAGGGTAGAGTTATTAAAGTTCTATATATAACTTTAAGTAAAGTTAAATTAATAGCTAAAAATTATTAAATTTACTATTAACCTATATATAATAAAAAACCTTTACTATAAAGTCCTTAAAGGATATAATACTAACTATATTATCTTTAAAGAATTTAACTTAATTAAACTAAGTTATAATATTTTAAACCTTAATATTAAACTCCTTTTAAACTATATCAAAAACTAAGTTTAAATTACTAAAAATTATTATTTATTTTTAATTATTAAAATACTATTTATATTAAATTAACGCTAACCTTTAAAATAAATATTAAATTTAATATTAAATTTAATTTTAATAATTTAAGGTTATATAACTATAGTAGTCCTTTATTACTTAAACTTAAAGATTTATATTATTTAAAATAGCTGCCTTTTTTTTATAGTAAATAGCCTTATTATTAATATTTTTAAAGTTAGTTTTAAAGTTAAAGTACTTAATATCTTTTATCTTTTATAAAGTATTAAGATATTTATTATAAATATTAGATATTAAAGTAAAGGTTCCTTAATACTTAACTATTATAGCTAGTTCTTTTATAATAAAAAGTAAAGGCTAACTATAATATATTAATAAATATTAAAAAGCTTATTTATTAAAGCATTAACTTTATTCCTTAAAATATAAAATATATATATTAAGGTATTTTTAATTAAAGTTTACTATTAGTTAATAGTTTAAATAGGTTTTCTAATATTAAAAAGAAGACACTAACCTTTTAATATTATTTATAAAAGTTTATTATAAAAGGTTTTCTTTATAATTAATTATTACTTTATTACAATAAATACCTAATCTTTTTTAAAGGAGAGTGCTAATTAATAGCGGTTTTATAAATTAAAATTTAAGGTTTTATTAGCTTAATAAGCGGATATTTACTAAAGTGTACTAAGTTTTAACTTAAAATTCCACTATTATACACTAAAAATTCTCTATTATATTAATATTAATTTATTTAATATAAAGGTTTTATTATTTAAATTCCTTTTTAAATAAAGAGATTACTTTATTTTAAAAGATTTCTATAGAAGCTAGTTTTAGTTTAATAAATATTTAAGCTTTCTTTTAAGCTTAATTAATAAAGGGTAATATAGAATTAAAGGAAATTACTTAAGTATTTATATTTATATACCCTCTTTTAAAGGAAAAGCTATAGAGATTCTCTTTTAGTAAAAGTAAGTTAAATTTTAAAGTCTTTAATAGTTCTCTTTTATTAATATTATAGTTATCCTTTATTAATATATTTTCTTATTTAATTTAAAAGGTTTTTATAAAAAAGGGGGTACTTAGCTTATTAATAAAGAAAGAGGCTTATAGTAAGTTTAAAGGACTATTTTTTAATTTAAAGAGATTTAAAAGTTTAAACTTTTTTACTTAATTTATTATTCTTTTTATAGCTTTTAGTTCTTTATTAATAAAAGGGCTATTTATAAAATTTTAATAGTAAAGTTAATTAACTTAAATAAGTTTAAGCTAAATCTATAGCTTACTATTTATAAATTAGTATTTTATAAGAGTTTTAAGGTTTTTAATATCTTTTTAAGAAATAAGAGGTTTTTTATAATATTAAAACTTTAAGAAGTCTTTATAAAATACTTAAAGTTAATATATTTATTAGATTTAGTTTTAAGTAATTAAAGAGAGGCTTAGAGTTACTAGCTTAATATCTTAAGCCTATTAATCTTTTTTAGTTATTAATATATAAGTAGTTAGCTTTTATATTTATAATTTAATATATAAAAGAAATAGCAATTACTACTACTTATTATATACTAAATATAGTATATAAAGCTTAGGTATTTGTAACTTATAGAATATATTATAAATAATTATAAGAGGAATTATAAAAGAGAACATATATAAGTTATAGATAGGTGTATAGTTATATATAGTAATAAAGTTATCTTTTTTACTTATATTCTTAGGAATCCTCCTTTTATGTAAGGAATTCCGTCCCATAACAATATTTTTTACTTTTAAGCTTAACCTTTTTTTTCTTTTAACCTTTATTTATTTATTTTTTTATTATATAATATATACCTTTTTTATTATATACTATTAATATATTTTTAACATTAAAGTAATAAATTAATATTATTAAGTAGTTTTCTTATTAATTAAATTTAAATTTTACTTAGTATTAAAGTATAATATTTTATAGATTTATATATATTTTATATATATTAATTATAATATTAGTTAAATACTATATTATTAAGTATAAAAAAGGCTAAGTATATTTTAATTATATTTTACATTCTAAAATTATATATTTGTTGAAAATAACAGCTATTTTCAGGGAACTTAAGGACCTTTGGCAGGCCTTGTAGAGACCCTAACCCTGACCCTGATAGGGACCCTTACAGGGACCCTTATAGGGGCTTTTTAGGTTAAAAGCCGGCAGCGGCGCATGTAGTAAGCGTAAAAATAGATGTTTTAGCTAAGAGCTTGCAGCTATAAACACACTACTTTTCTAGCTTTTTTACCCTAAATTATATCTTTTAGTAGCTAGTGTATATTTAATTAAAAAGCTAATAAACTATTAGCTTTAGTAATTAATTTTTATAGTAATAAAATATATAAGCTAAAGTTTAATTAAAAATTTAAGCTAAGTTATTAAGTAGCTATAAAGCCTTAAGTTATATAACTTATAAGCTACTTTAAAGAAGGAAATTAAAGGTCTTTAAAATTAATTTATATAATAATAAAAGGGTTTAATGTTATGGACTAGCCTAGAGGCGTGCTGCTTTTTAGCGTTAATAAAGTTTATATTAATCTTACCCCCCCTTAAAAGAGGGCAAAGAGTAAAGAGAAACTATTTTAATTTATATAGATATTTATTTAAGTAAAGGCTTAGGGTTTTATTTAGTTTTATTAAGTTTTCTTTATAAAATTATAATAGTTCTACTAAGCTACCTTTATAAAACTATAATAGTTTTATTATAGCTTTATAACGCTTTCTTTACTATTATTACTATATATTTAAGCTAATAGCTTAAATTTATTATATAGCCCCTTACTAAATTATTACACTAAAGAAGTAGTAGTAGTATAGTTATAAAATAATATTATTTTACCTATATTTTATAAATTTACTATTTACTATAGCTTTACTCTTTATATATTACTTAATTATATAGTTTATATTAATAATAATAAATAAGTAAATAAATAAATAAAAGTTAAAAATAAATATATTTATTACTATATAATATACTTTTTTTTAATAAAAGCCCTTTATAATCTCTACTATTTATTTTATTAATAGTTATAATTCTTCCCTTTTTTATATTCCTTAAAGTTATTTATTTTAATATTATATCTTTATTATTTCTTTAGCCCTTTATTACTATTTTATAATATTATTAAAGTATTTATATTAATAAATTAATATAAAACTTTATACTTTTAATATTAATTTATAAATAAAGTAGCTATTATTTTAATATATATTAAAACTATTTTATTATTAAGCTAAAACTATTTATAGAAAAGGTATATTTTATTCTTTATTTAAAAATATTAAAAAAAAGATATAATAACTTAAATAAAGGTTGAAAATTATATTAACTACTATTAAAGCTTTTATACCTTTTCCTTTACTATTACTTAAGTAGTATATTAATAAAATCTTTATAAAGAGAAATTTCTATAAAATTCCTTTAAAAGTATTAAAGAGAATAAGAATAATATTTATATTTAATATAAAAATAATATAATACTTTATAAAATATATAGCTATTAATCTTTAGAAACTAATTAATTAAAGTTATATTAGCTTTATATTATAGTAAAGAGAAAATATAATTAAAAGTTATAAATTTATATTATTAATTTAAAACTATATTAAATATACTATAATATTATTATTATAATTAAATAAAGGGTAGCTATTAAAACTTTAGCTATAGATAAAATAAAGTTAATTTTAACCTTTAAGTATTTTAAAATAGCTTAGTAATATAAATAATAATATATTTATATTTAAGCTATTATAACTTAAAGAGAGAAACCTTAAAATACTTTAAGTAAAATTAAATTTAAATTTTAAAGAAATATTACTATTATTTTAAATAGTTCTTAAAGTATACTTTAAAAGTCTATAGCTACTTTAAGTAGTTTTTATAAAATACTTTAATAACCTATTTTTAATAATATAAATAATAGCTATAAAGCTATTAAAAAAGAATTATTTTATTAATAATAATATAAAGCTTAATTTTAAAATTATTACTTTACTTTATTTAAGCTATTAAAGTATTTAATAAATATAGTATAGTCTTTATATAAATTTATTTAAAATATAATTAATACTATAATAAGCCTTTAATAGTAAATAATATTATTAATATAGTAAAGTATTTATAGTAAAGTACTACCTTTAAATACTTTATCTATCTCTTTTTTAAGTATTAAATTTAAGGTAATAACTTTTTAAAATAAAGTATTAATAATATTCTTTAATATTTAATATATATTAAATATTTAATATATATAAAGAGTTAGTAATACCCTTTAAGAATTATTTTAAATATATTTTACTTTTATAGCTAATATATTACTTATTATAAATAAATAAGCACCTTTAATACCTTTTACTGCCTTTTTATTTATTTAAATTAATTTTATAAATATATTAAAATTATTTTATAAAGGCTTTAAAAAACTATTTAACTTTTATTTTACTAATTTTAAAATATAAGTTAATACTATTTTTAATACTTTAATATTAAAGTTAAGGTACCTTTACCTCCCCTTTATTACTAAATTAAAATACTTTATATATACTTAAAATACTAAAATAAATTTAAATTTTACACTAAAAATCCTTAAGTACTACTATTACTATTTTAATATTACTATAGAAATAAATTATTACTTAGCTAAGTAAAGAGTAAAGATTAAAGAGAAAATAAATATATTAATTATAGTATTTAAATATTATCTTTATAACCTTTTTAATACTTCTTTATTCTTTAATTTTAAAGATATTATAATTATTTTAAAATTTATTTATATTTTTTTTACTTTAAAGCTTACTTCTCTCTTTATTCTCTTTATTAGCTAAATTAATATTTATTTAATATAACTATTAATTAAATATAATTTATATAAAGCCTATAGTATAAAGCTATTTATAAATTCTTTTAATATTTTATAATATTTATTACTATACTATTTACTACTCTTTAAAAGTATTTAATAAAAGTATATAATATATAAAGTAACTATAGCTTTATATTATATAGTAAAAAACCTTTAAAGTGCTTATACTTTATAAATAAAGGTTAGAATTTTAATAAACCTTTATTTTTAATTATATTTATATTATTTTAAAACTATTACTTATTTATATTTATATTAAAATGTCTTTACTATAAAATAAAATTAACCTTTATTATATCTTTACTTTAAATACTATAATTATTTAGTAAAGTAATAGAATTTAAAATAGTTTTAAAAGATATTTATATTTATTTATATTATAAATTACTCTTTATTAAATTAACTTTAAAAGCTAAGTAATATATCTTCTTTATTAATATATTAAAAAGTATTAACTTAAAAAGGGATAAAAGGTTTTCAAAGCTAAAATTACTTTAACTATTATTTTCTTTAAAGTTAAATAAATCCTTTAAATATAACTTTAATTATATAATATTAAATATTTTTACCTTTTTAAAACTAAAGATATAAAGAGTTAAAGGAAGTTAAAAAAAGACTAATAAAGGGCTATTAAAATTATAACCTTAGCTCTTTAATTATTAATATTATATTATAATAAAGAATATAAAGAATATAAAAGAGTAAAGGAATAAAGATAAAAAAGTAATAAAAGCGTTTAATTATAAAATAATTTAAAGTTAATTCTTAATATATAAATTAAAAGTTTAAATCTATATTAACTTAAGTTTATTATTTATTTATATATTTCTTTATTATATTTTATAGCAAAAAAGTGCCTTTATATCTTTAAAGTTTTTTAATAATTCTTAAGTTAATTAAATATACCTCTTTTAATATATTAAAATATTTTATTATTTACCTTAGCTTTATATATTTTATACTATAAAGATCTTCTTTACTTTATATTTAATAAAGTTTAAGTTATTCTTTAAAAGAAAAAAAGTGAAATTTAATTAAAAGTTAATAAAGACTTATAATAAAAGTAAATTAATAGTAGTATATTTAAGGAAATTAATATAGAAAATTAAATAAATACTATAAAGAATATTAAAATAAATAGTAAGTAATATAAATATATTAAAGATATAGTACTTTACTATTATTTAAGTTAGTTTTTATAATAGCTTATTTATTTTAATATATTAAAGATTAAGCTAAACTATATTTTTTATTATAAAATACTTAACTAAATATTAAAAGTAATTAATTAAGTTTTATCATTATTATTAAGTAAAATTAATTACTACTTCAATTAATATAGTGCCTTTTTAAAGGTATTTTAAAAAATATATAGTATAGCCTTTAATAAAAATTAAACTTAAGTATATATTTAAGATATAATTAATAAATAGTATATTAAATCTATATATAGCTATATTAATACTTACTTTAGTAATTAAAGAGGTTTAATTATTTAAAGCTACTTAATATATTAAAAAGTAGTTAGCTTAATTAAACTAAAAAAACTTAAATATAATTTATAAAACTATTTAAACCTTTTAGTTAGCTTATTTTATACCTTTATTTATTTAAAGGTAATAAGTAATAACTAAAAGCTATTTTATATTTATTAAAAAGTAAAGAGTTAATTAAAATTAGCTTACTTAATTTAAGTTTTAGTTTAAAATAATTTACTTAAAAAACCTATAAAAATACTATTAATATAAATAAAATTATTTTATATACACTTTAATAGCTATAATAGTTATTACTTTTGGCTAAATAAACTTAAATAATTAATCTATAATAACTATTAAGTATTATAATACTATTTTATTTATAGCTAAAAGGTTTATTATAAAATCTATTAATATTTAAAATTAATAATAGTTTAATACTAAAATTAATTTAAAGAGGCTTTAAAAAAGCTAATAATTTTTATAATTAATATAGTAGTAGTATTTTTAAATAAATTAAGCTATATTTTAAAAGAGATATTTTTAATAATAATTTTAAATAAATACTTAAAATATAGTATTTCTACTTAAATAGCTAAGTAATAAAGAACTATATATATATAAAATAAAGGATATAGTAAGTAACTTATAAATAAATACTTAAAGCTAGCCTTAAAACTATAAAGCACTATAAGTATTAATTTAGTAATTTATAATTTAAGTTTAAGTTTTTATTATATTAAAGAATTACTATTCCCTTTACTAAACTATTTACTACTTAGCTAATTAAAAAGAGTTTATAGTAATTACTTAGTTTTATAGGTTATATAAGTAAGTATTTAAAAAGATAAATAAATTTAAAGGTAAGTCTATATAAAAGGAATATACCTTTAAAGCCTTAGCTAAACTTTACTTAATATTAATATTAATATAAACTAAAAAGTTATTAATATATATTAAAGCTATAAAGAAATAGTGTTTTAAAGGGAATTTAAACTTATTTTATTTATAATATAAAAGGGCATTAAATTAAGAGGCTTAAGCGCTAAGTCTATATTAAAGTTTATAATTAAAAAGGGATAATAAATTTACTTATTTTATTTAGTATTTAAATATTATATAAAGTGCTATAAAGTATTTTAGGTTTTTATAATTTATAAAGATTATAAAAAAGTAAATAATACTTTAAAGCTTTATAAACTAAGCCTTAAAGTAAGAGATAATACTTAGTAGCTTTTTATTATAAATAATATAATTTTATTTAATATTAAAAAGCTAACTTAAGTAGTACATTACTAAGTAAAGTATACTCTCTTTATTATATTAAAAAATGTATCCCTTAAAGGCCTCTTTAAAGGCATTTACCTTTACTACTATATTCTTTTTAAAGTTTTATTAAGTAAATATTAAAGAAAAGATAAATATATCTTTAAGCTTTTAAAATAATATATTATACTTATTAAATTAAATAAATAATATACTCTTTTATATAAATTAAAGAAAAGGCTTTATTAAGCTTAAGAAATTAATAATAAAGTTTTAATAAAAGTTTATAAATTTTAAAAAGCTTTATACTTCTTTAATTTATATTAAAGCCTTTTACCATTAAATAACTATAATTTTCATTAAATTAAGGTATACTATCTATTTTACTTTAATAATAAACTGTAGGTATTTTACTTTAATAACTTTAAAACTATACTTAATAATATTAAAGTTAAGGCTTACCTTTTAAAGATAATAAAAGACCTTTTATATATATTATATATAATCTTTTTAGAAGCTATCAATATAAATTAAAATATTATTTAAATATACTATAGTATATATCTTTAAAGTATTCCTTAAAGCTTTATTAATATATTATTAAAATATAGCTAAGGCTTTTATAAAGCTAAATAAGTAAACTAACTATTTAAAAAGTTTAAATTAAGTTTAAAACGCTATAAAATACTTATAGCCTTTTATAACTTAAAAGTAGTAAAAAGTAGCTTAAATATTTAATTTTATAAATTAATAGGCTTTAAAAAATAAATAAAATATTTCTTTTATTAAAGGAAAGGGGTAATAATTTTAATTTATTACTTTATTAAGTATATAGTAATTTATATAAAACTACTAGCTACCTTTAGCCTTTTAAACTAAAAGTATTAATACTATAGCTATAAAAAATAAAGTATATATTTAACCTTTATTTATAAGGTTAATAACTTATTTATAGATTTTTAATAGTTAATTTTAAAGTATATTATATAAAGGAGCCTATAGAAGTTCTAAAGGTATATTATTTAAGCTTAGCTTAAGGTATATATAATAATTTATATATCTTTAATATAGGGGAAGGGTATTAGCTTTATTTTTTTAAAATAAATCTATAAAGTTATAAAGTTTTAGTAAAAATATTAATATTAAGTTTAGTTTAAAGGATATTACTATAAAGAAAAAGAGAACAAAATTAATTTCCTTTAAGTTTATAGTTAAAAATTATATATTTTTATAAGCCTTAATAGCTTACTATACTATAGCTATATAGACTAATTTTAAGATAGTAATAATAGATTTATTTATATATTTTATAAAAAAAGGTTTATGTTATAGACTGGCCTAGAGGCGTGCTGCTTTCTAGCGTCGATAAAGTTTATATTAATCTTACCCCCCTTTAAAAAAGGGCAAAGAGTAAAGAGAAACTATTCTAGTTTATATAGGTATTTACTTAAGTAAACGCTTAGGGTTTTATTTAGCTTTATTAAGTTTCCTTTATAGAATTATAATAGTTTTACTAAGTTATCTTTATAGAACTATAATAGTTCTGTTATAGCTCTATAACGCTTCCCTTACTATTATTACTATATATTTAAGCTAGTAGCTTAAATCTATTATATAGCCCCTTACTAAATTATTACATTAGAGAAGTAGTAGTGGTGTAGTTATAAAATAACATTATCTTACCTATATTCTATAGGTTTACTATTTACTATAGCCCTTACCCTCTATATATTGCTTAGTTATATAGTCTATATTAGTTAATAATAAATAAGTAAATAAATAAATAAAAGTTAAAAATAAATATACTTATTACTATATAATACGCTTCTTTTTAATAGAAGCCTATTATAATCCCCGCTACTTATTCTATTAATAGTTATAATCTTTCCCTCCTTTATATTCCTTAAAGTTATTTATTTTAATATTATATCTTTATTATTTTATTAGCCCTCTACTACTATTTTATAATATTATTAAAGTATTTACATTAGTAAATTAATATAAGACTTTATTCTCTTAATATTAATTTATAAGTAGAGTAGCTATTTTTTTAATATATATTAAAACTATTTTATTATTAAACTAAAACTATTTATAAAGAAAGTATATCCTATTTTCTATTTAAAAATATTATAAAAAAGATATAGTAACCTAAATAAAGGTTTAGAAACTATATTAACTACTACTAAAGCTTTTATACCTTTCCCTTTACTACTACTTAAGCAGTATATTAATAGGATTTTTATAGAGGGGAATTTCTATAAAAATTCCTTTAAAAGTATTAAAGAGAAAAAGGATAATATCTATATTTAATATAGAGATAATGTAGTATATTATAGGAAGTGTAGCTATTAGTCTTTAAAAACTAATTAATTAAAATTATATTAGCCTTATATTATAGTAAAGAGAGGATATAATTAAGAGTTATAGATCTACGCTATTAGTTTAAAACTATATTAAGTATATTATAATATTATTATAATAATTAAGTAAGAGGTAGCTATTAAAACTCTAGCTATAAATAAAATAAAGCTAATTCTAACCCTTAAGTATTTTAAAATAGCTTAGTAATATAAATAGTAATATATTTATACTTAAGCTACTATAGCTTAAAGAGAAAAACCTTAGAATACTTTAAGTAAAATTAAGGCTAAATTTTAAAAAACTACTGCTGCTACTTTAAGTAGTTCTTAGGGTATACTTTAAAAGCCTATAGCTACTTTAGGTGGTTTTTATAAAACGCCTTAATAACTTACCTTTAATAATATAAGTAATAGCTATAAAGCTGCTAAAAAGGAATTATTTTATTAATAATAGTATAGGGCTTTACTTTAGAATTATTACTTTACTTTATTTAAGCTATTTAAGCGTTTAGTAAATATAGTATAGTCCTTATATAAATCTACTTAGAATATAATTAATACTATAGTAAGTCTTTAATAGTAAATAATACTATTAGTATAGTAAAGCGCTTATAGTAAAGTGCTGCCTTTAAATGCTTTATTTATCTCTCCTTTAAGTATTAAATTTAAAGTAATAACTTTTTAAAATAGTGTATTAGTAGTGTCCTTTAATATTTAATATATATTAAACGCCTAATATATATAGAGAGCTAGTAATACCCTTTAAGAATTATCTTAAGTATATTCTGCCTTTATAGCTAGTGTATTACCCTTTATAAGTAAGTAGGCACCTTTAATACCTTTTACTACTTTACTACCTATTTAGATTAATTTTATAGGTATACTAAAGCTATTTTATAAAGGCTTTAAAGAACTATTTTATCCTTACTTTACTAGTTTTAAAGTATAAGCTAGTGTTATTTTTAGCACTTTAACGCTAAGGCTAAGGCGCCTTTACCTTCCCTTTATTACTAAGCTAAAACGCTTTATATATACTTAAGATATTAAAATAGGCTTAGATTTTATATTAAAAATCTTTAAGTACTATTACTATTATTTTAATATTATTATAAAAATAAACTATTACTTAGCTAAGTAAAAGGTAAAAATTAAAGAAGAGGTAAGTGTATTAACTATAGCACTTAAATATTACCTTTATAACCTCTTTAATGCTCCTTTATTCTTTAATTCTAAGGATATTATAATTATTTTAAATATTATTTACACCCCTTTTACCTTAAAGCTTACTTCTCTCTCTATCCCCTTTATTAATTAAATTAGTTTTTAATTAATATAAACATTAACTAAATATAATTTATATAAGGCCTATAGTATAGGGCTGCTTATAGATCTTTCTATTATTTTATAGTATTTATTACTATACTATCCACTACCCTTTAAAAGTGTTTAATAGAAGTATATAGTATATAAAGTAGCTATAGCCTTATACTATATAGTAAAGAACCTTTAAAGTGCTTATAGCTTATAAGTAAAGGTTAGAATTTTAATAAACTTTTATTTCTAATTACGCCTATATTATCTTTAAGATTACTGCCCTTCTATATTTATATTAAGATATCTTTACTATAAAATAAAATTAGTCTTTACTATATTTTTACTTTAAATATTATAATTATTTAATAAAGTAGTAGAATTTAAAACAGTTTTAAAAAATATCTATACCTATCTATACTATAGACTACTCTTTACTAAGTTAACTTTAAAAGCTAGGTAATATATTTCCTTTATTAATATATTAAAAAGTATTAAGTTAGAGAAGGGTAAGGGGTCTTTAAAGTTAAAATCGCTTTAGTTATTATTTTCTTTAGAGTTAAATAGGTCCTTTAGGTATAACTTTAATTATATAATATTAAATACCTATACTCTTTTAAAACTAAAGATATAGAGGGCTAAAGGAAGTTAAAGAAAAACTAATAGAGGGCTATTAAAATTATAACCTTAGCCCTTTAGCTATTAGTGTTATATTATAGTAAAGGATATAAAAAATATAGAAGAGTAAAGAGATAGAGGTAGAAAAGTAATAAAAGGGTTTAGTTATAGAATAGTTTAAAGCTAATCTTTAGTATATAAGTTAAAAGTTTAAATCTATATTAATTTAAGTTTATTACTTATCTATATATTTCTTTATTATACTTTATAGTAGGAGAGTGCCTTTATATCCCTAAAGTTTTTTAATAATTCCTAAGTTAGTTAAATATACCCCTTTTAGTAAATTAAAATATCCTACTATCTGCCCTAGCTTTATATATTTTACGCTATAAAGATCTCCTCTACTTTATACTTAGTAAGGTTTAGGTTATTTTTTAAAAAAAGAAGAGTTAAATTTAACTAAGAGTTAGTAAGTATTTATAATAAAAGAGGATTAATAATAATATACTTAAGGAGGTTAATATAGAAAACTAAGTAAATACTATAGAGAATATTAAAGTAAATAATAAGCGGTATAGGTATATTAAGGATATAGTACTTTACTATTACTTAATTTAATTTCTATAATAGCTTATTTATTTTAATATATTAAAGATTAAGCTAAACTATATCCTTTATTATAAAACACTTAGCTAAGTACTAAAAGCGGTTAGCTAAGTTTTACTACTATTATTAAGTAAAATTAATTACTACTTAAGCTAATATAGTGCCCTCTTAAAGGTATTTTAAAAAATATATAGTGTAGCCTTTAGTAAAGGTTAAACTTAAGTGTATATTTAAAATATAGTTAATAAATAGTATATTAAATCTATATATAGCTATATTAACGCTTACCTTAGTAATTAAGAAGGTTTAGTTATTTAAAGCTAACTAATATATTAAAAGGTAGTTAGCTTAATTAAATTAAAAAAACCCTACTATAATCTATAAAACTACTTAAACCTTTTAGTTAGCCTATTCTATACCCCTATTTATTTAGAGGTAATAAGTAGTAAATAGAAGCTATTCTATACCTATTAAGGAGTAGAGGGTTAATTAAAACTAGCTTATTTAGTCTAAGCTTTAGTTTAAAATAATTTACTTAAGGAACCTATAGAAACACTACTAATATAAATAGAATTGTTTTATATACACCTTAATAGCTATAGTAGTTATTACTTTTAGCTAAATAAATTTAAATAATTAGTCTATAATAACTATTAAGTATTATAGTACTATTTTATTTATAGCTAAAAGGTCTATTATAAAATCCACTAATATTTAAGACTAGTAATAGTTTAGCGCTAGAATTAGTTTAAAGAGGCCTTAATAAAGCTAGCAACTCTTATAACTAATATAGCAGTAATAGTTTTAAATAAACTAAGCTATATTTTAAAAAAGGTGCTTTTAATAATAATTCTAAATAAATACTTAAAATATAGTATTCTTACCTAAGTAGCTAAGTAGTAGGGAACTATATATATATTAAATAAGGGATATAGTAAGCGGCTTATAAGTAGGCATTTAAAGCTAGCTTTAAAACTATAGGGCACTATAGGTATTAATTTAGTAATTTATAATTTAAGTTTAAGTCCTTACTATATTAAGAAATCGCTATTTCCCTTACTAAATTATATATTACTTAGCTAAATAAAAAGAGTCTATAGTAATTACTTAGTTCTATAGGTTATATAAATAAGCGTTTAAAAAAATTAATAAACCTAAGGGCAGGCCTATATAAGGGGAATGTGCCTTTAAGGCTTTAGCTAAACCTTACTTAGCGTTAGCGTTAATATAGGCTAAGAGGTTGCTAATGTATATTAAGGCTATAAAGGAATAGTGTTCTAAAGGTAATTTAGACTTATTTTATTTATAATATAAAAAGGCATTAAATTAAGAGGCCTAAGCGCTAAGTTTATACTAAAGCTTATAATTAAAGAGAGATAATAAGTCTGCCTATTTTACTTAGCGTTTAAATATTATATAAGGTGCTGTAAAGTATTTTAGGTTTTTATAATTTATAAGAACTATAAAGGGGTAGAAAATACTTTAAAGCTTTATAAATTAAACCTTAAAGTAAAAGATAATACTTAATAGCTCTCTATTATAAATAGTATAGTTTTATTTAGCTTTAAAAAGCTAAGCTAAGTAGTATACTATTAGATAGAGTACGCCCTCTTTATTATATTAAAAAAGGCATCCCCTAAAGGCCTTTTTAAAGGCATTTACCTTTACTACTATATCTCTCTTAGAATTTTATTAAATAAGCATTAAAGAGGAGATAAATATATCTTTAAGCTTTTAAAATAATATATAACACTTATTAAACTAAATAAATAGTATACCCTTCTATATAAGTTAAAAAAGAGGCTTTATTAGGCCTAAAAAATTAGCAATAAAGTCTTAGTAAAAGTTTATAAATCTTAAAAAGCTTTATACTCCTTTAACTTATATTAAAGCCTTTTATTGCTAAATAGCTATAATTTTCTTTAAATTAAGGCATATTGCCTATTCTACCTTTATAATAAACCTTAGGTATTTTACTTTAATAACTTTAAAACTATACTTAATAATATTAAGGTTAAAGCCTACCTTTTAAAGACAATAAAGGACCTCCTATATATATTATATATAGTCTTTTTAAGAGCCGCTAGTATAGATTAAGATGTTATTTAGGTACGCTATAGTATATACCCTTAAGGCGTCCTTTAAAGCTTTATTAATATATTATCAAAATATAGCTAAGGCCTCTATAAGACTAAATAGGTAAACTAACTACTTAAAAAGTTTAAACTAAGTTTAGAACGCTATAAAATATTTATAGCCTTTTATAACTTAAAGGTAGTGGAAAGCGGCTTAGATATTTAATTTTATAAACTAATAGGCTTTAAAAAGTAAGTAGAGTGTTTTTTTTACTAAGGGAAGGGGGTAATAATTTTAATTTATTACTTTATTAAGTATATAGTAATTTATATAAAACCACTAGCTACCTTTAGCCTTTTAGACTAAAAGTATTAGTGCTATAGCTATAGAGAATAAGGTATATATCTAACCTTTATTTATAAGGTTAATAACTTATTTATAGATTTCTAGTAGTTAGTCCTAAGGTATATTATATAAAGGGGCCTATAGGAGTTCTAAAGGTGTACTATTTAGGCTTAGCTTAAGGTATATATAATAGTTTATATATCTTTAGTATAGAGGAAGGGCATTAGCCTTATTCTTTTAAAATAAATCTATAAAGTTATAGAGTTTTAGTAGAAGAATTAATATTAAGTTTAGTTTAAAGGAAGTTACTATAGAGAGAGAGAGAATAGAATTAATCTCCTTTAAGTTTATAGCTAAAAATTATATATTTTTATAATTCTTAGCGGCCTGCTATATTATAGCTATATAGATTAATTCTAAGATAGTAATAATAGGTCTATCTATACATTTTATAGAAGAAGGTTTAATTACTAAACTATTTCTACTTTAAACTACTAGCTAGTTTTAAGCTATATAGAGTTTAATGTTGTTTTAAATAAGCTATAGAGTGCTTAAAATATAGTCTTAAATTAAGCTTAAAATAATATAGGCTACTACTAAAAATATCTAGCTATTTATATTTACTTAGAACTAAATAAAGTAGTGTATTTAATAGGTAGTTTATCTATTAAAGAGTGGTATACTAATAGCTTTAACTGCTATAGTTATAGTGTATAGTTAAAGTAAGGCTACCTATATAAGGCTAAGTTATTACACTATTTTTTCACTTATAGCTATAAAACTATTATAACTACTGTTTATTTATACTAAAATAAATAATAAGTTATTATAAAAAAGGGGAAGAAGGAAGGGTTCTATCTTTATATTTAATTTAATCTTTTAATAACCTAAGGCATTACTATTTATAATAAATATAAAATAGTTTTAGGTATATCTATCCCTTTTAATAAAGTTTATTTAAAGGGAGAGTTATTTTTTAAGCTTAATATATTTAAAGCTTTAGTAGAGTTCTCCTTTACTATTATAGTAAAGTAGACTTTAAATTTCTTTTATAAATACTTTACTTAAAGAAGGGAGTATTTAGCTACTATATAAAAAGCTAAGCTATATTAAAGGCATTAGCCTGCCTTATAGTAATGTTATATCTTAGCTATAGAAACCTATATAGCCTAAGCTATTAATTTTTTAAAGCTAAAGCTTTATTAGCCTTTACCTTTAAGCTTTATAGAGGCAAACTAAAAACCTATAGTATTAATACCTATTATCTTAATATTGCTATTATAATTTTAAGATAATTCTATTTAGTAGGTAGTGTAGGACTTTTTTTTAAATTAATAGAAGTTAATATTAAAGGTAATACTTTAATAACATACTACTATATTAGTATAGTTAGTATAGAATATATTATAGCTAATATAATAGTTATATATATATTTATTAAGCGCTAAGTAAAGCTTAGTAAGCTTTACTATATTTATTTATTTTAATTCTTTAGCTAAAGCTAACTTTTATTTAAATTAAATATAAAAGTCTAAAAACTATTCTTTTAAGTATTAATATAGCTAATTTAGTTCTATAACTATATACTTCTATTAATAAAGGTTTAAAAATATAGAGCTAAAGTAGTTAAGAAAATAAGCTAAGTTATAAGTAAAATTTACGCTAACTTTAAAGAAAGCTAAGACTTTATTTTAGACTTTAAATAAAAGGTATTAATAAATATAGAACTATTAATTATAGTTAGTTCTAATAAAGTCCTAATATATATTAAGTTTATAAGCTATAAAACGCTTCTATACTTTAAATAAATTTTAATTTCTATTAAAGGGTTTTTCTATAAAGAGAGGTTTATATTTTAGTTTCTTTATAATTAATTTAAAGGTAGTCTCTATTACTACTAAGGTAAAGGATTAAAAAATTATTAATACTGCTCTTTATAGTGATTTTAGTTATATTACTTACTATATTATTAGTTTTTAAAGCTAGTGTAGCTTTTATAGCACTATAGAGAAAACCTATAGTCCCTTAAAGTATTCTTATTCTATTCTTAATTAATTCTATTGCTAATCTATAATAATTAAGTTAGAAAGAGTAAAGATTAATATATATTATAAATTAGCCTAAAGGTATACTACTTTTTAATATTAATAAAGTTTATATTAATTTTACCCCCCTTTAAAAGAAGGTAAAAAGTAAAGAGAAACTATTTTAGTTTATATAGGAATTTACTTAAGTAAATACTTAGGGTTTTATCTAGCCTTATTAGGTCTCTTTTATAGAATTATAATGGTCCTACTAGGTTATTTTTATAGAACTGTAACGGTCCCGTTGCGGCTCTGTAACGCTTCCCTTACCGTTACCACTATACATCCGAGCTGGCAGCTCGGATCTATCACAGTTTAATTATTAAACTATTTTTATTTTAACCTATTAGCTAGTTTTAAGCTATATAAAGTTTAATATTATTTTAAATAAGCTATAAAGTGCTTAAAATATAGTTTTAAATTAAGCTTAAAATAATATAAAATACTATTAAAAATATTTAGCTATTTATATTTACTTAAAACTAAATAAAGTAATATATTTAATAAGTAGTTTATTCATTAAAAGGTAGTGTATTAATAGCTTTAATTACTATAGTTATAATATATAGTTAAGATAAAGCTACTTATATAAAGCTAAGTTATTATATTATTTTTTTATTTATAGCTATAAAACTATTATAACTACTATTTATTTATATTTAAATAAATAATAAATTATTATAAAGAAAGGGAAAAAAGAAAGGTTTTATTTTTATATTTAATTTAATCTTTTAATAACCTAAGGCATTATTATTTATAATAAATATAAGGTAGTTTTAAGTATATTTATTTCTTTTAATAAAGCTTACTTAAAAGAGAAGTTATTTTCTAAGCTTAATATATTTAAAGCTTTAGTAAAGTCCTTTTTTATTATTATAATAAAGTAGACTTTAAATTTCTTTTATAGGCACTTTATTTAAAAAAGGAAGTATTTAGCTACTATATAAAAGGCTAAGCTATACTAAAGGCATTAACTTACCTTATAATAATACTATATTTTAGCTATAAAAACTTATATAGTTCAAGCTATTAATTTTTTAAAGCTAAAGCTTTATTAGCCTTTATCTTTAAGCTTTATAAAGGTAAATTAAAAATCTATAGTATTAATATCTATTATTTTAATATTATTATTATAATTTTAAAATAATTTTATTTAATAAATAATATAAAACTTTTCCTTAAGTTAATAAAAGTTAATATTAAAAATAATACTTTAATAGTATACTACTATATTAATATAGCTAGTATAAAATATATTATAGCTAATATAATAGTAATATATATATTTATTAAGTATTAAATAAAGCTTAGTAAGCTTTATTATATTTACTTATTTTAATTCCTTAGTTAAAGCTAGCTTTTATTTAAATTAAATATAAAAGTTTAAAAACTATTTTTTTAAATATTAATATAGTTAATTTAGTTTTATAATTATATACTTTTATTAATAAAGATTTAAAAATATAAAGCTAAAGTAGTTAAGAAAATAAGCTAAATTATAGGTATAATTTATACTAACTTTAAAAAAAGCTAAGACTTTATTTTAAACTTTAAATAAAAGGTATTAATAAATATAAAACTATTAATTATAGTTAATACTAATAAAGTCTTAATTTATATTAAATTTATAAGCTATAAAATACTTCTATACTTTAAATAAATTTTAGTTTTTATTAAAGAGTTTCTTTATAAAAAGGGGTTTATATTTTAGTTTCTTTATAATTAATTTAAAAGTAGTTTTTATTATTACTAAAGTAAGGGACTAAGAGGTTATTAATACTACTCTTTATAGTAATTTTAATTATATTATTTATTATATTATTAGCTTTTAAAGTTAATGTAGCTTCTACAATACTATAGGGGATATTTATAGTCCTTTAAAGTGTTTTTATTTTATTTTTAATTCATTTTATTATTAATTTATAATAATTAAATTAAGAAAAGTAAAGATTAATATATATTATAAACTAGCCTAAAGGTATATTACTTTTTAGTATTAATAAAGTTTATATTAATCTTACCCCCCTTTAAAAAAAAGTAAAAAGTAAAGAGAAATTATTTTAGTTTATATAGATATTTACTTAAATAAAGGCTTAGGGTTTTATTTAGCTTTATTAAGTCTTCTTTATAAAATTATAATAGTTTTACTAAGCTACCTTTATAAAACTGTAATAGTTTTATTATAGCTCTATAACGCTTCCCTTACTGTTACTACTATGCATCTAAGCTAGTAGCTTGGATCCATTATATTTAAAAAGAAATAATAACAAGCTTTATTATTATTAAAATAAAGGGAATTTATGAATATAAATTAGTTAATTTTTAGATTTTTTAGGTTTATATATATAAAATTTTATTAAATTAATTTTCAATAAGTATATTAATAGTTAGTATTAGAAGTAAGGGGTTTACAGAGGCTTTTGCCCTCTAGAATACTTGGGTAGTGGGCTTAGTAAGCTAGTGGCTAGAAGGTCTTTACAGCGCTATAGTAGGCTACTATAGGCTTTATTTCTATATTAAAAGCTTTATATATGTTTTTAACAGTTAAAATACACTAAGTTTTAGCTTATAAAATATAAGTAAATTTTTTTAAATTTTTTTTAATTTATTTAATATTATAGGTAGTAGGTTTTAAATTAATAGTTTATATAATTATAAATAGCTATAAAGAAAAATATATTTTTCTTTATATATTTACTAACTTTATTAATAAATTAATATAGTTAATAAAGGCTTATAAGCTATTTTTTATTTTTTATAAAATTTATTTATATAGAAAAATAAAAAAATAAATTTATAGCTATATAAACGAACTATTAATATATATAGCTTTTTATTAATTTAGTAAAATTTTATATATTAAAACTTAAAAAATCTAAAAATTAGCTAATAAATATAGAAAAATTCCCTTTATTTTAGTAATAATAAAGCTTTTTATAATTTCTTTTTAAACCCTTTAATTATTATATAAATTAATTTTAAAGACCTTTAATTTCCCTTTTTAAAGTAGTTTATAAATTATATAACTTAAAACTTTAAAACTACTTTATAGCTTAATTTAAATCTTTAATTAAAATTTAATTAATATACTTTATTACTATAAAAATTAATTATTAAAGCTAATAGTTTATTACCTTTTTAATTAAATATATATTAGCTACTAAAGGGTATAATTAAAGGTAAAAAAACTTAAAAAATAAAGCGCTTATAGCTAGAAGCTTTTAGCTAAAATATTAATTTATATACTTACTATATATATATACACTTATGCTATATACACCGCTGCTAGCTTTTAACTTAAAAAGCCCTATAAAGGTCTTTATAAAGGTTAAGGCTAGGGTTACTATAAGGACTATTAAAAGTCCTTATAGTTAGTAAGGTCCCTTAAAAATAGCTGTTATTTTTAACACCACCTTTAAAGAGGTATTTTAAAAGTTAAAGGGAAAAAGAGAAATATTAAATTTAAATAAAATCTAAATTTAAATAAAACTATTAAAGAAAAAAAATAATTAATTTAAAAAGCTTAAAAGTAAGGCTTATTATAAAAGTTAGAAAAGAGCTATAATTAAATATAGTAAAGTTAAGGAATTTATTATTAAAGTTAAAAATTAATTTTTAAGTTAATTTAAGTAATTATTTTATATTTTTTTAAATGTTTTATAAGGGTTTTTATACCTTTAGCTAAGTAATAAAATTTATAGTAATTTCTAGAGAGATTAAAGCTTTATAAGCTTTAAGAAAATAGTATATATAGGTATATTTAATAGCTTTATTAAGCTATTAGCTCGCATTTTTTTAATATTTAAATAAGCTATTTTAATTAGCTTAACTAAGACTTATTATTAGTTATAGTAAAATTTAAGTAAAGTATATTTAATTTAGCTAAGAAAGGTTAAATTATAAGCTATTTTTATAACGCTTTAGTTATTATAAAAAATCTATATAAAGGGCTTTATAAAGGCTTTTAGCTCTTTAAAAACACCCTTTAACTACTAAAGCTCTTTAAAAGTTTTATAAATTACATTAAATTTAACTTCTATAGTAAATAAAGCTATAGTATTAGTTTTTTTACTTTTTTAATTTATAAAGCCTTTAACTAGCTTAAATAAATATATATAAGTAAATTTAAAAAAGCTTTTATTTTTAATAAAATTACTATTATAAAAACCTAACTAAGCTATAGCTAGCTTTATTACTTTTAATATTATTTTTATTTAAATTTATAAGGGATTCTTTATAAATTATAATAAGGTATTAAGTATTAAAAAGGTACTTTAATAAGCTTTTTATAGTATTTAAACTTTAAAATAAAGGCTAGCTAAAGCTATTAAAAGCTATTATAATATAAAAGCAATATTAAGCTTAATAAAGAGTATTAAATATATAATAGTCCTTACTATACTTTAATATTCTTTAATTTCTTTAAAGCTTAAAGGCTTAATAAGCTATATTTTTAAAACCCTTAGCTATATTAAAATTCTAACTACTTTATAATTTTTTAGCTTAATGTATACTAAAGCCTTTTAAATATACTGTTTTTAGTAAATTGTTTAGGTTTTATTTTTTTAATTATATTATATTTATACCTTTAAAAAAAATTAATAAAGCCTTTATTTTCTATAAAGTAAGCTTTATATAAGGCCTTTTTAAGCTTTTTTATATATTATAAATTAAGCTTTATAGAGAGATAGTTATTAATATAAATAATAATAAATATTTTAGTTATTAAATTATAGAAAATAGTAAGGTTAAATATAAAGAGGCTAAAGCTAAGGCTTTTTAATACTTTTATTAAAGTTTACTACTACTCTTTAAAGCTTTACTTTAAGCTATAAAGGGTTTTTTTAAAGATAATTATTTACTTCTTAAAAGCTTTAAAACTATAGCTTTTAGTTAATTTAGCTAAACATAGATTTTACTTAATAAATTTTATAAAACCCTTTAAAATTATTATATAAATTAGCTCTTTAAAGTAGCTTTTTAAAAAAGCTTTAATAAAGTTTACTTGCTTTATTTTTTAGTTTTTTTAGGCTATTAAAGCTAATAAAATATATTAGCTAAAGGAAATATTAATAATAGTTAAGGTATTTATATAATTTAACTTTTTTATTTATATAAATCCTTTAATAATAAATTATACTTTATATTCAAAAGAATTATTTTCTTTATCTTTATTTATTTTTAATATTAAATAATCTTTTAAAACTTTTCAACTTTTAAAAACTTAATTTACTTTTATAAGTTTAAAAGTTTTAGCCTTTAAAAGTTACTTAAATTTATTAAAAATAGCTTTAAACTATTTAGCTTTATTTAATAAATTTAAAGCTTACTTTTAGATTTTAAGTTTATTATTAAGTACATTTTCTTTTACTTTTAGTTATACTTTATAGGAAATTTTATATACTATAGCCTCTATATTAATATTTATTTTTTTAGAATTTAAATTAAGTTTTTTAAGCTAAAATTATAGTAAATATAATAAATATTAATCTTTAAAATTAAAGGTATAGCTAAGCTTATTTTTAACTATTTAATTATAAAGTATAGGGTAATCTTTATTACTAAAAATAACTTTATTAAGTTATTTTTCCCTTTTTAAGGAATTATTCTTTATAAAACAATTAAAGAGTTTTAAATTTACTTTAGCCCTCTTTATAATTATAAAGGGTTTTAAGGTATTTTTTTAAGGAAAATCCTTTTTTAAAGAGCTATTATTCTTTATAAAAAGCTTAAAAATATTATTAAAAATAAAATTTATAGGTTTTATAATTTAAAAAAGCTAGTCTTTATTATAAGCTTTTTAAAGGGAATATATATTATATAGATTTAAAAACCTACCATAGTAAGTAGTTTATTAAATATAGTTTTAAAAGCTAACTTTTAAGCTTTAAGTTTTTTTTTAAAGAAATTAAAACTTTATAATAAAAGCCTATAGCTTTAAAAAAGCTATAATTAAGTTTAAAAGGCTTATTAAAGTTATTAGCTAATAATTATACTAAGTATATTAGTTTAGTTAAATTTATTAATAAATTTATATAATTAATAACTAAAAAAAGGATAGAATTCTATAAAAATAATAGTAAATTAAATTAATATAAAGTAGCCTATAATCTATTTGTAATAATATAAATAAGACGCTTAGCTAATCTATTTTATTTATAAATATAAAGAAAAGAAGTTATAAATTTTATTCCCTTTTTAATTAATTAACTTTATAAAGTAAAATTAATTTCTTTACCTTTATTAAAATAAAAATATTTAAAGTAATTTCTAAAATTATTTTTTAAGGCTTTAAAGAAGCTTTTAATAGCTAAAAATATAATAAGGCCCTTTTTATTAAGTAGTTATAAAGCCTACTTAAATTTAATTTTTTAATTTATTAAAAACAAGTAAATTTACTACTTATTATAAAGAGTAAAACTTATTTAAACTATATTTCTCTTTAGTTTATTTAAAGCTTTAAAGGGGTTAAGAATTAAGTTTTTATTAAGTCTTTTAACTACCTTTATTTAATTATAAATTAAATAGTTAAAATCTTTATTTTTAATACTAAAAAGATTTAATATTTCTTTAGTTAATAAGCTTATTTTCTTTAAAAGGATAAGCCTTAAATACTATGTTAGGCTAAACGGTTATAAGGAATATATAAAGAGATATAGTTAGGAATTAAGCTATTATACCTATAAAAGGAGAAAAGACCTTTAATATAATAAAGATTGATTAATTAAAAGGTATAAAGAGGTCCTTTATTTTTAAATAGCTTTTTATATATATATAGCTACTAAATAAAAACTTTTGCGATTTCACCTACACTACTATAGCGATATAGAATTAACTTTAAACTGCTTTAAAAGTATAGAAAAATGTTTTTTATATTTATTTACCTCTCTCTTTAATAGTATACTAATATTAAAGTATAGATATAATAAATATTAAAATATTAATAAATATTAATAATAGAAATTATAATAGCTTTACTTATAGCTAATACTACTTTAATATAAGTTAAGGTAAATTTATAATAAAACTATAAGTTAAATTTATATTACCTTTAATATATAAGCTAATATTAAATTATCTTAAGGTTAAATATAAAGAATTAAAAAAACTTATTTTAATATTAATACTAAAGAGTATATAAAATATTATCCTTTATATAAATAATATAGCTATAATATATAGTTAATATAAAACTTTTATATTTATTACTTTAAAGGCTTTCTCTTTTTTTTAAATATAATTATTATTTAAAACTTTAAATAAACTATTAAATAAGTAGTTAAAAAGGTAATTAATAATAGCTTTATTATAGAATTAAGTTAAGTAAATATTATAGTATAAAATATAACTATATTAATTATTTTAATTTATATTACTACTATAGTAATATTACTTTAAATTTATAATAAAACTATTATTAAAAAATGTTTTATTTTTAAAGTAATTTAAAATAAATTCTTAAGATATTATTAAAGCTATTAACTATATTATAAAGATTAATATTATAGTATTAATATATTAATTTTATAGTAGTAATATTATTATTACCTTTTATAATATAATAAAACCTTATATTAAAGATATAACTTAAATTTAAACTATATTTAGTTTAAAAGTAATATTTAATTACTACCTTTTTAATATTATTATTAAAGGCTTCTTTATTTATTACTTTAAAAATTAAATAATAAATAAAATTTTATAAAACTTTATTAAAAATAATAGCTTAAAACTAATATAAATATAAATATAAAAACTCTATATAACCTTTATTAAATTCCCTTTAATTATTAAAATTAATAAAATTAAAGTAATTAACTATTTATATTACTTTAAAGTTATTTATAAAGTAAAAATATTTAAAGCTAAGCTATATAATAATACTCTTTACCTTTATTAATATTATAGCTACTTTTAATTTAAATATATTACTATATATTATAATATAGTACTATACTATAGCTAATATAATATTAAATACTATAAAGCTAAAGAGTTAATTTATTTAACTTTAATAAAGGTAATATAAAAATACTATATAAACTATATAAAATAGCACTTTATTTAATTATAATAATATAATATTATAAATAAATAGTAGTATTATATTTATAATATATATTTAAACTAGCTTTAAGCCTTTATTACCCCTTTTTTAATAATAAAAGAAAATAAATAAATAAAGGTTACTTTATATAATTAATACTATAATATTAATAACCTTTTATTATAAAAGATATTACTATAGAAATATGTTAACTAACTTTATATTTATTTATTTAACTTTTAGCTAATATAAACTTAATAAAGTATTATAAAGGCCTTCTTGAATTAATAATTTATTTTTAATATAAGTTTAAATATATAGCTATTAACTTAATAATCTCTTTAATATATTTAATGAAAGTTATATATTAAAATATATAAAAGAAAACCTATTTTATATACTTAATATTTAAAATTTATATTAAAACGAATATAATTATAATATAGAAACTAAGTATAATTAAGAAATATCTCTTTAATTTAAGCTTTAGCTACTATTAGTTTATTACTTAAAGAGAATAAACTATATTATATATTTATTATTAATATAAAACTATATTATAGTTAACTTATAATAGCATTAATTAATATATAATTAATATAGTAAGCTATAATGTATACTTAATATACTCTTTAATATATAAATTAAGCTAAACTATACCCTTTATTAAATTTATAGTAGTTATATTATAACCTTAAAGTATATTTATTAATAACTTTAATTAATATTACTTTTTATAAAACTATTATAATAAAATATTATTAAATAGTAAACTTCTTTTATTAATAATAAAGTAATAATAATTTAAATTTACTATACTATAAAGTAAAGTTATATAGTTCTTTTATAGTAAATATAATAATATTATTAACTATATTTAAACTACCTTTAATATAATTATTAAGTATTTAAAAGGCTTTAACTTTATTAAATTTAATTATATTTTATAGCTTATATAAATTAATACTATTAATAGTAAAAGGCTTAATTATAATTATATATTTAAGTAGTTGAAAATAAACTAAAAATTAATTATAGCTAAAATAGTAATATAGTTTTAAATTAATAATATTAAAGACTTACTTTTAATATTATAGAAAATTAATATATATATAAAATAAATTATAAATAAACTTTAAATAGTAATATAAATAATAGTTTTATATAAACCTTAAGGTAGCCTTAAACTAAACCTATAGTAAAACTATAAAATAAAGTAAGTAATATAAAATATAAAATAAACACTATATTAATAGTAGTTATTATAAATTAAAGCTAATTAATAATTTATAATTAAGGTAGTTTAAATGTAATTTTAAGTTATTTATAAAGAGTAATATAGCTTTTAATAAACCATAATTTATACTACTTTTACTTATTAAAGTAATTTTTAAAAACTCAAATATTAAATATAGCTTTAAAGTAAACTTTTTTTAAAATAATAATATATACTAAATCTCCCTTATAAAGATAGCTTAAATACCTTTATTACCTTTTTTTATTAAAATAAAGCTACTATCTTTATAAAATACTTTTTTCTTTTTTTTATAGCTTAATGTATTAATATTTTTAATAACTTTAACTTTTAGCTTAATAATACTATATTTTTACTAAAAGACTGCTTTAATATTAATAAACTTTATAAAATTATTAAAGGCTTTAATAGTTAAAAAGTATTAAATATTAATAACCTTTTAATACAATTCTTTAAAGCTTATAAAAAACCCTTTATAAGAATATTAGCTTATTTATTAAATAAATACTACTATATTAAATATCATTTAAAACTATATTAAAAAGCTAAAGTTATTATTCTTTATAAATTAAAAAATATATAAGCTAAATAATAATAAATTAAAATATAGTACTTAATTTTATTTTTAAATATAGTAAATAAAATATTAAAAGTAATAATAATAACTTAATTTACTATTATAATTAAATTAAAAGATATACTTTTAAACCTTTAAATAAAAAATAAAGCTAAATACTTTATAAAAGTTATTTTTAATATATTTATAAAATTAATAAAAATAGTATAGTACTATAGTAAAATTATATTATTACTTTAACTTAATATATTTATAGCTTTTAATATTATTTATTATTATTATCTCTTTTATATCTTTCTATCTTTTAATATATTTATTTAAATAGTAATATAAACTTAAGCCTTTATTATTAACTATATTATTTATCTCTTTTTTAATAATGAATTAATAAAAGCCTTATTTATTACTATTAAGGTTTTATAAATATTATTAATTTCCTTTATTTTCTTTTTACTTTATATTATACCTTTATATTAAAAGCTTTAAACTATATAATTTATATTTACTTTTAGCTTCTTTAATAATATAAATATTTTTATTTATAAATATATAGTAAATAAAATATAAAAATAACTTAAAAATATATAAAGTATTTATTAAAAGTAATTCTTTAAGTTTAGCTTTAATTTTTATTTTTAAAAAAGTAAATTAAAATATTTTACTTAAAAGTATATTATAATTATAATATTAGTTTAATTTAACACTACTATAATATAGCTTATTTAATTAGTTTAGTTTTTTAAAGTTTAAATTTATTAAAAGCTATATTAATAAATATATTAAAAGAAAGTTAAAGTAAAATTAAAGTAATAATAACTTATATTTATAGTATTAATAGTATTTACTTAAGGTTATTTATTTAATAATACTTACCTCTTTTATATATAAGTAATTTAAAGTATAATTATATATAGTATAGCTTTATATTATATTTTTATAAAAATAAATAATAAAGTAAAAGGTATTATTAAAGTATTTATTTTTAAATAATTAAAATACTTTTAAGTAATTATTAAAGTATTTAAAGTTATACTTTAAATCTTTATTAAAATTAAAGTAATAATTACTTTAATTAACTTTTATTTAAACTTTTAATTCCTTAACTTTTATAAAAACATTAAAAGTAATAATATAATAAATAAAATATATATTATTTATATAATAATAATAAGCTAACTTTACTACTACCTTTATAACTATTCAAGCTATTTACTTTAATTAAATAATTACTTTATATATATATTATTTATAAATTAGCTATATAATTACTGTATAAAACCTTTATTAACTAAAGCTTTAACCTTTAAATAAAAGAACTATTAATACTATAAATATATTATAATAAAGATATATTAGTTTTAATTAAAATATATAGTAATTAAATATAAGCTTTAATTTATATTTATATTAAAAGTTACTTAGTTTTATATAGGATAAATTAAGTATAAATTTACTACCTTAATATAAATATAAATAAAAAAGATTAGCTTTAATATATTTCTCTTTTTTTAATATATTTTTAATATAAATTATTTAATTTATTAATATTAAATTAACTTTAAAACCTATTACTACCTTTTATCATTATATTTAATATATAACTATATATAATTAATTAATATTAAGCTATTTTTACTTAATAATTATTATAATATTTATATTATACTTAACTTTAATATACTAACTACATTTTTTATAAAATAGTTTATTAATATATAAAGACTTCTTTAATTTATTTTAATATATTATTTATAAAGGTAATAAAACTAAAACCTTTAAAGAAATAAAGCCCCTTTAATATTATATTATAACTACTATATATCTTTATTAAGCTATAAAAGATATAGCTAATAAATAAAGCCTTAAAGATAGAAAATATAAGATAATTAATAAAGCTTTAAGAAAAAAGTATATCTTTAAAGCTAATTTATATTAAAAATAATATAACACTATAGTAAAGCTTTAAAGAAAAAAAATATAGCTTATAAATAAAGCTTTAAAAAAGAAAGAAATATACCTTGAAAGCTAACCTATATAAAAGATAATATAAAACTATAGTAAAGCTTTAAAGAAAAAAGATATAGCTTATAAATAAAGCTTTAAAGAAAAAAAAAGTATACCTTTAAAGTTAATTTATATTAAAAATAATATAAAACTATAATAAAGTTTTAAAAAAGAAAAATAAAGCTTATAAATAAAGCTTTAAAGAAAAAAGAACTATATTTTTAAAGCTAACTTATATTAAAAATAATATAAAACTATAGTAAAGCTTTAAAGAAAAAAAATATAGCTTATAAATAAAGCTTTAAAAAAAAAGTATACCTTTAAAGCTAATTTATATTAAAGATAATATAAAACTCTAATAAAGCTTTAAAGAAAAAAGATATAGTTTATAAATAAAGCTTTAAAGAAAAAAAATATAAATTAATAAATAAAGCTTTAAAGAAAAAAGTAAAAAAAAGGGAAATATATTATAATTATATATATTAAAGCTAAACTTAATATAAAGCTAAGTTAAATATATTATAAAACTAGACTATTATTTTTATTTATTATTTATAGTATTAAAAGCTATACTTTATATTAACTTTACTTTAAATTTATTATTACTTTACTTTATTATTACTTTTTATACTTTAGTTCTTTTTATTATTTTTTACTTTTCCTTTACTTTAACTTTAAATTAAAGCTATAGTAAAGCTATATATCTTTTATAAAATATTATTTTACTTTTTTAAAGTATTAATAATATATTATATTTATAGTATTATTTTATTTTAAAATAAAGTTAACTTAGCTTTACTTTATTTCTTTTTTATCTTTTTATTATATTATTATATAAAATATATTACTATATTTTAAATAGCTTTATATTTATTTTTTTATATACTTTATTACTATTATAATAATATTAATATAAATTTAAAATAAACTTATATTAATAGCTTTATTAAAGGTATAAAGATTTTATATATTTATTACTTTTTTAATAGCCTTTTTATAAGCTATAATATTTAAAATTAATTTATAGTATTTATTAAGTATTATATTAAAACTATATTAAATAAAAACCTACTTTTTTATAAACCTTTTTTTATTTTTAATACTTTAAATAAATATTACTATTATTTAATTAAATATATAGTAATTTAATATTAAAGTTAAGGTAGTTTTAATATAAATATTTATTAAAGAAATTATAATAATATTTTATAATATCTTTTAATTTAATTAAATAAAGTAAATAAAAGGGATTATATAATACTTTAAGCTAAATATAATTTAATAGTAATATTAAATTGAATAAAAAATAATTATTTATACCTTTTTTAATAGTTAAATTTAATAGTATTTTCTTTAATATAATATAATTAAATTAATATTAATATTAAAGTAAAACTATTATTATAAAAAAGAAAAGAGATATTTATAATTTTTAATAATAAAAGAAAAAAAAAGAAAAAGTTAAATAAAGTAAAGAAGGCTTTTTTTATAGCTAAAACGCCCCCCCTTTTTTTTATAATAATTAATAAATAGTTAGTAGTTAAACTATATAGTTTTTATAGTATTATATAAACCCTTTATAAAAGCTAATAATTAATTTTTAATAATAAAGTAATAATTTATTAAATATAAAATAATATTAAATTAAACCTTAACTTAAGTATTAAAGGTAATATATTACTCTTTATTATTACTATATTATACTATTACTATTAAATTTCTACCCCTTTATTATATTACTTTAATAAAACTATTTACTTATATACTCTTTAATAATATTAGCTAAAACAAGCTAGCTATATATTGATATTTATAATTAATAACTACTTAAAACTACCTTAACTTTAAGGTAAATACTTTATAGTAATATATAGGTTTTTATGATGGATCCGAGCTGCCAGCTTAGATATATAGTGGTAACGGTAAGGGAAGCGTTATAGAGCTGTAATAGGACCGTTACAGTTCTATAAAGATAACCTAATAAAACTGTTATAATTCTATAAAGGAGACCTAATAAAGCTAAATAAAACCTTAAGTATTTACTTAAGTAAATGCCTATATAAACTAAAATAGTTTCTCTTTACTTTTTACCCTTTTTTAAAGGGGGGTAAAATTAATATAAACTTTATTAATACTAAAAAGTAGTATACCTTTAAGCTAGTTTATAATATATATTAATCTTTACTCTTCTTAACTTAATTATTATAAATTAGCAATAAAATTAATTAGAAATAAAATAGAAACACTTTAAAGAACTATAAATTTCCCCTATAGTACTATAGAAGCTATATTAGCTTTAAAAACTAATAATATAGTAAGTAATATAGTTAGAATTACTATAGAGAGCAGTATTAATAACTTTTTAGTCCTTTACCTTAATAGTAATAAAGACTACCTTTAAATTAATTATAAAGAAACTAAAATATAAACCCCTCTTTATAGAAGAACCTTTTAATAAAAACTAAAATTTATTTAAAGTATAGAAGTGTTTTATAGCTTATAAACTTAATATAAATTAGGACTTTATTAGCACTAACTATAATTAATAGTTCTATATTTATTAATACCTTTTATTTAAAGTTTAAAATAAGGTTTTAATTTTCTTTAAAGTTAATATAGATTTTATTTATAACTTAGCTTATTTTCTTAACTACTTTAGCTCTATATTTTCAAACCTTTATTAATAAAAGTGTATAATTATAAAACTAAATTAGCTATATTAATGCTTAAAAAAATAGTTTTTAGACTTTTATATTTAATTTAAATAAAAGTTAGCTTTAGCTAAGGGATTAAAATAAATAAATATAGTAAAGCTTATTAAGTTTTACTTAATACTTAATAAATATATATATAACTATTATATTAGCTATAATATATTCTATATTAGCTATATTAACGTAGTAATATACTACTAAAGTATTACCTTTAATATTAACTTCTATTAATTTAAGAAGAAGTTCTATATTACTTATTAAATAGAATTATTTTAAAATTATAATAGTAATATTAAAATAATAAATATTAATACTATAGGTTTTTAGTCTACCTCTATAAAGCCTAAAGGTAAAGGCTAGTAAGGCTTTAGCTTTAAAAAATTAATAGCTTAAGCTATATAGGTTTCTATAGCTAAGATATAGCATTACTATAAGGTAAGCTAATGCCTTTAGTATAGCTTAGCCTTTTGTATAGTAGCTAAATACTCCCTTCTTTAAGTAAAATATCTATAAAAAGAATTTAAAGTTTGCTTTACTATAATAATAAAGGAGGACTTTACTAAAGCTTTAAATATATTAAGCTTAAAAAATAACTCTCTCTTTAAGTAAGCTTTATAAAAAAGGATAAATATATTTAGAACTACTTTATATTTATTATAAATAGTAATGCCTTAGGTTATTAAAAGATTAAATTAAATATAGAGATAAAACCCTTCCTTCTTCTCCTTCTTTATAATAACTTATTATTTATTTTAATATAAATAAATAGCGGTTATAATAGTTTTATAGCTATAAATAAAAAAATAGTATAATAACTTAGCCTTATATAGATAGCCTTATCCTAACTATATACTATAACTATAGTAGTTAAAGCTATTAATATATTACTTTTTAATAAATAAACTATTTATTAAATACGCTACTTTATTTAGTTTTAAGTAAATATAAATAGCTAGATATTTTTAGTAGTAGCTTACGTTATTTTAAGCTTAACTTAGAACTATATCTTAAGTACTCTATAGCTTATTTAGAATAATATTAAACTTTATATAGCTTAAAACTAGCTAGTAGTTTAGAGTAAAAATAGTTTAATAATTAAACCTTTTTCTATAAAATATATAAATAGACCTATTATTACTATTTTAAAATTAGTTTATATAGCTATAGTGTAGTAAGCTACTAAGAATTATAAGAATATATAATTTTTAGCTATAAGCTTAAAGGAGATTAATTTTATTCTCTCTCTCTTTATAGTAACTTCCTTTAAACTAAACCTAGTATTAATTTTTCTACTAAAACTTTATAACTTTATAGATTTATTTTAAAAAATTAAGGCTAACGCCCTTCCCCTACATTAAGAATATATAGACTATTATATATACCTTAAGCTAGGCCTAAATAGTATACCTTTAAAACTCTTATAGGCCTCTTTATATAATATACTTTAAAACTAACTACTAAAAATCTATAAATAGGTTATTAACTTTATAGATAAAGGTTAGATATATACCTTATTCTTTATAGCTATAGTATTAATACTTTTAGTTTAAAAGGCTAGGGGTAGCTAGCGGTTTTATATAGATTACTATATATTTAATAAGGTAATAAACTAAGATTATTACCCCTTTTCTTTAGTAAAAGAAATACTTTACTTACTTTTTAAAGCCTATTAATTTATAAAATTAAATATTTAAGCCGCTTTTTATTGCCTTTAAGTTATAAAAGGCTATAAGTATTTTATAGCGTTCTAAACTTAGTTTAGACTTTTTAAGTAATTAATTTACCTATTTAGTTTTATAAAGGCCTTAGCTATATTTTAATAATATATTACTAAAGCTTTAAAGGACGCCTTAAGGGTATATACTATAGTGTACTTAAATAATATTTTAATTTATATTAGCGGCTTTTAAAAAGACTATATATAATGTATATAAAAGGTTTTTTATTATCTTTAGAAGGCAGGCCTTAACCTTAATATTAGTAAGTATAGTTTTAAAGTTATTAAAGTAAAATACCTAAGGTTTATTATAAAGGTAAGATAGGTAGTATACTTTAACTTAAAGAAAATTATAGTTATTTAGTAGTAAAAGGCTTTAATATAGGTTAAAGGAGTATAGAGCTTTTTAGAATTTATAAACTTTTATTAAGACTTTATTATTAATTTCTTAGGCCTAGTAAGGCCTCTTCTCTAACTTATATAGAAAGGTATACTGTTTATTTAGTTTAATAAGTGTAATATATTGTTTTAAAAGCTTAAAGATATATTTATCTCCTCTTTAGTGCTTACTTAATAGAATTTTAAAAGGGATATAATAGTAGAGGTAAATACCTTTAAAGAGGCCTTTAAAGGATGCCTTTTTTAATATAATAAAGAGGGTATACTTTATTTAATAGTATATTACTTAGCTTAGCTTTTTAAAGCTAAATAAAATTATATTATTTATAATAGAGAGCTACTAAGCATTATCTTTTACTTTAAGGCTTAGTCTATAAAGCTTTAAAGTATCTTCTACCCCTTTATAGTCTTTATAAATTATAAAAACCTAAAATACTTTACAGCACTTTATATAATATTTAAATATTAAATAAAATAAGTAAACTTATTATCCCTTTTTAATTATAAGCTTTAGTATAGACTTAGCGCTTAGGCCTTTTAACTTAATACCCTTTTATATTATAAATAGAATAAGTTTAAATCACCTTTAAAACACTATTTCTTTATAGCTTTAATATATATTAATAACCTTTTAGCTTATATTAATATTAATACTAAGTAAGGTTTAGCTAGAGCCCTAAAGGTATATTCTCTCTATATAGGCCTGCCCTTAGGTTTATTAATCTTTTTAAATGCTTACTTATATAATCTATAAAACTAAATAATTACTATAAACTCTTTCTATTTAATTAAATAATATATAATTTAGTAAAGGGAATAGCAATTCCTTAATATAATAAAGACTTAAACTTAAATTATAAATTACTAAATTAATACCTATAATGCCTTATAGTTTTAAGGCTAGCTTTAAGTACTTATTTATAAGCTACTTACTATATCCCTTATTTAATATATATATAATTCTCTATTACTTAGCTATTTAAGTAGAAATACTATATTTTAAGCACTTTTTAGAATTATTATTAAGAGTATCTCTTTTAAAATATAGCTTAGTTTATTTAGAACTACTACTGCTATATTAATTATAAAAGTTATTAGCTTTATTAAGGCCTCTTTAAACTAATTTTAGCGCTAAACTATTATTAGTTTTAAATATTAGTGGATTTTATAATAAACCTTTTAGCTATAAATAAGATAGTATTATAATATTTAATAGTTATTATAGACTAGTTATTTAAGTTTATTTAGCTAGAAGTAATAACTACTATAGCTATTAAGGTGTATATAAAATAATTCTATTTATATTAGTAGCGTTTCTATAGGTTCCTTAAGTAAATTATTTTAAACTAAGGCTTAAATTAAATAAGCTAGTTTTAGTTAACCCTTTACTTCTTAGTAAATATAAAATAGCTTTTATTTACTATTTATTACCTTTAAATAAATAGAGGTATAAAATAAGCTAACTAAAAGGTTTAGGTAGTTTTATAGATTATAGTAAGGTTTTCTTAGTTTAATTAAGCTAACTACCTTTTAGTGTATTAGTTAGCTTTAAATAATTAAACCTCTTTAGTTATTAAGGTAAGCGCTAATATAGCTATATATAGATTTAATATACTATTTATTAACTATATTTTAAATATATACTTAAGTTTAACCTCTACTAAAGGCTATACTATATATTTTTTAAAATACTTTTAAAAGAGCACTATACTAGCTTAGGTAGTAATTAATTTTACTTAGTAATAGTAGTAGAACTTAATTAACTGCTTTTAATACTTAGCTAAGCGTTTTATAATAAAGAATATAGTTTAGCTTAATCTTTAATATATTAAAATAAATAGGCTATTATAAAAACTAAATTAAATAATAGTAAAGTATTATATCCTTAATATACCTATATTATTTATTATTTACTTTAATATTCTTTATAGTATTTACTTAATTTTCTATATTAACCTCCTTAAGTATACTATTATTAATTCTCTTTTATTATAAATACTTACTAACTCTTAATTAAATTTAACTCTTTTCCTTTTAAAGAATAACTTAAACCTTACTAAGTATAAAGTAAAGGAGATTTTTATAGTGTAAAATATATAAAGCTAAGGTAAATAGTAGGATATTTTAATTTGTTAAAAGGGGTATATTTAGCTAATTTAAGAACTATTAAAAAACTTTAGAGATATAAAGGCACTTTTCTACTATAAAATATAATAAAGAAATATATAAATAAATAATAAACCTAAGTTAATATAGATTTAAACTTTTAACTTATATATTAAGGATTAGCTTTAAACTATTTTATAATTAAACCCTTCTACTACTTTTTTATCTTTATCCCTTTACTTTTTTATATTCTTTATATCCTTTACTATAATATAATATTAATAGTTAAAGGGCTAGAGTTATAATTTTAATAGCCCTTTATTAGTTTTTCTTTAACTTTCTTTAGCCCTTTATATCTTTAGTTTTAAAAGAGTAGAGGTATTTAGTATTATATAATTAAAGTTATATTTAAAGGATTTATTTAACTTTAAAGAAAATAATAGCTAAAGTAATTTTAGCTTTAAAGACCCTTTATCTCTCTTTAACTTAATACTTTTTAATATATTAATAAAGGAGATATATTACCTAGCTTTTAAAGTTAATTTAATAAAGGGTAGTTTATAGTATAAATAAGTATAGATATCTTTTAAAACTATTTTAAATTCTATTACTTTATTAAATAATTATAGCATTTAAGGGGGAGATATAGTAGAGACTAGTTTTATTTTATAATAAAGATATTTTAATATAAATATAAAAGGGCGGCAGTTTTAAAGATAGTATAGGTATAATTAAAAATAAAAGTCTATTAAAATTCTAACCTTTATTTATAAGCTATAGGCACTTTAAAGGTCCTTTACTATATAATATAGAGCTATAGCTACTTTATATATTATACACTTTTACTAAATACTTTTAAAGGGTAGTAAATAGTGTAGTAATAAATACTATAAAATAGTAAAAGGATTTATAAATAGCCTTATATTATAGACTCTATATAGATTATATTTAGTTAATACCTATATTAATTAAGAATTAATTTAACTAATAAAAGGAATAAAGAGAGAAGTAAGCTTTAAAGTAAAAGGGGTATAAATAATATTTAAAATAATTATAGTATCCTTAAAATTAAGGAATAATAAAGTATTAAAGAGGTTATAAAGGTAATACTTAAGCGCTATAATTAATATACTTACCTTTTCTTTAATCTCTACCCTTTATTTAGTTAAGTAATAGTTTATTTCTATAGTAATATTAAAATAGTAATAGCAGTACTTAAAGATCTTTAATATAAGATTTAAGCCTATTTTAATGTCTTAAGTATATATAAAGTGTTTTAACTTAATAATAAAGAGGAGGTAAAGGCACTTTAGCTTTAATATTAAAGTATTAAAAATAGTATTAGTTTATATTTTAAAACTAATAGGGTAGGGATAGAATAGTTCTTTAAAGCTTTTATAAAATAGCTTTAATATACTTATAAAATTAATTTAAATAGGTAGTAAAGTAATAAAAGGCACTAAAGGTACTTACTTATTTATAAAAGGTAATATATTAGCTATAAAGGTAGAATATACTTAAAATAATTCTTAAAGGGTATTACTAGCCCTTTATATATATTAGGCATTTAATATATATTAAATATTAAAGGACACTGCTAATATATTATTTTAGGAAGTTATTACTTTAAACTTAATACTTAAAGAAGGGGTAGGTAAAGCACTTAAAGGTAGTACTTTACTATAAACGCTTTATTATATTAATAGTGTTATTTATTACTAAAGACTTACTATAGTATTAATTATATTTTAAGTAGATTTATATAGAGACTATATTATATTTACTAAATACTTTAATAGCTTAAGTAAAGTAAAGTAATAATTTTAAAGTAAGGCTTTATATTACTACTAATAAAATAATTCCCTTTTAATAGCCTTATAGCTACTATTTATATTATTAAGGGTAGGTTATTAAAGCGTTTTATAGAAACTACTTAAAGTAGCTATAGGCTTTTAAGGTATACTTTAAAAACTACTTAAAGTAGTAGTAACAGTCTTTTAAAATCTAGCCTTAATTTTACTTAAAGTATTTTAAGGTTTTTCTTTTTAAGCTATAGTAGCTTAAATATAAATATATTACTACTTATATTACTAAGCTATTTTAAAATACTTAAAGGTTAAGATTAGCTTTATTTTACCTATAGTTAAAGTTTTAATAGCTACCCCTTACTTAATTATTATAATAATATTATAGTATATTTAGTATAGTTTTAAACTAATAGTGTAAATCTATAACTTTTAGTTATATTCTCTTTTTACTATAATATAAAGTTAATATAATTTTAATTAGTTAGTTTCTAAAGGCTAATAGCTATACTTTCTATAGTATACTATATTATCTCTATATTAAATATAAATATTATCCTTTTTCTCTTTAATGCTTTTAAAGGAATTTTTATAGAAATTCCCCTCTATAAGGATTTTATTAATATACTATTTAAGTAGTAGTAAAGGGGAAGGTATAGAAGCTTTAGCAATAGTTAATATAGTTTTTAAACCTTTACTTAAATTACTATATCTTTTTTATAATATTTTTAAATAGAAAATAAGATATACTTTCTCTATAAATAGTCTTAACTTAATAATAAAATAGTTTTAATATATATTAAGGAAATAGCTACTTTACTTATAGATTAATACTAAGAGAATAAAGTTTTATATTAACTTACTAATATAAATACTTTAGTAATATTATAGAATAGTAGTAAAGGGTTAAAGAAATAATAAAGATATAATATTAAAATAAATAACTTTAAGGAATATAAAGAAAGGAAAGATTATAACTATTAATAAAATAAGTAGTAAAGATTATAATAGGCTTTTATTAAAAAGGAGTGTGTTATATAGTAATAAATATATTTATTTTTAACTTTTATTTATTTATTTACTTATTTATTATTAACTAATATAAACTATATAACTAAGCAATATATAAAGGGTAAGGGCTATAGTAAATAATAAACCTATAAAATATAGGTAAAATAATATTATTCTATAACTATACTATTATTACTCCTTTAGTGTAATAATTTAGTAAGGGGCTATATAATAGATTTAAGCTACTAACTTAGATATATAGTAGTAATAGTAAGGGAAGCGTTATAAAGCTATAATAGAACTGTTATAGTTTTATAAGGATAACCTAATAAAACTGTTATAATTCTATAAAGGAGATTTAATAAAGCTAGATAAAACCTTAAGCGTTTACTTAAGTAAATACCTATATAAATTAGAATAGTTTCTCTTTACTCTTCGCTCTCTTTTAGGGGGGGGTAAGATTAATATAAACTTTATTAACGCTAGAAAGCAGCACGCCTCTAGGCTAGTTTATAACAGTTTTTTCTTTTATACTAAGGTTTTTTTTATATAAATTAAGTAGTAAAGGTACTAAACACTAAGCTTGCTATAGCTTAACTAGTGTATATATAATAATAAAAAAAATAATATTTATTATATAATAAATATATTAATTATATATAAGCTAATTATATAATAAAATAGTTTATTTTAAGTTTATAATTAAGTATTTATTATAAAGGTATATAAATTAAAGACTTTGAATAAAATTCTTTTTAATAAAATAATTAATAAACATTATTTTAAAAAGTTTATACTTTATAAAAACAAATAGTAAACTTTATTTATAAATAAGTAGCTTTATTAACTACTTTAAAAAGGCTTTTACTTTATATAAATATATAATATATTAAACTAACTCTTTATAAATAATTTAAATAAAATATTATATAATCTTTATTTATTTTAAATAATATATAATATATTTAATTAAATAGTCTTTAATAAAAATAAACCCTTTATTTTATATAATATTTTAAATAATAATATATTTATAAGTAAAGAGAAAGACCTAACTTTATATTAATATTTATATTATTAGCTTAAAGTTTAAATCCTTACTTTTTTACTTAATTATTAATATAAATATTAAGCTTATTACTTATTTTTTAATTATTAATGTTATTTTAAAATTAATTTTTATTCTCTATTTACTTCTATTTACTTTTTATTATTACTAATTTTTAATAATAAATGTTTTATTTTTATTTTTACTTTATTTTTTTAAAAAAAAAGCTTAAAAAGCTTTTTTTAATTATTTACTTTATTTACTATTAATTGTTTTATATATTGTATTTATTTACTTTTATTATTTATTTATTTAATATCTTATTTATTTACTTTTATTATTTATTTATTAATTATTTTCCTTATTAATTATTTAATTAATTTAATAAGACTTTTAAGCTAAATTTAACTTTTTTATTTATTATTAATTTTTATTATTCTTTTTATTTTTTTATTTTCTTTTTTTTAATTAAATACTTTAAATAGCCTTTTTATTACTTTATTTTTCCCTTTTTTTTCTTTATATTTTATAAATTTAATATAAAATAAAGAAAGAGTATATTAATAATAATAATAAAAGAATTTTTATAATAAAAGTTTTATATTTAAATATAGCTTTAATTAAAACGCCTTAAATATTTTTAAAAGTATATTTTTTTTTAAAAAAAGGTATTAAAAAATAAAAATTATTAAAGTCTTTTTAATATTTTAAATAAATAATTTAGTTATAAATATTATTAACCTTTTAAATATAATTACTATATACTTTATTTTTTTCTTTAAAAAAAGAAATATAATTAAAGAAAGAAGTATTAATATATTTATTAAAAGCTATAATAATATAAATATAAATATTTAAATATAAAAAGTAATAAAGGTTATTATTTTCTTTATATAAATATATAAAGAAAATAAGCTATTATTTTAAATATTTAATTATAACTATAAAAAAGAAACCTTTAAAATAAGTTATTTTAATAAAAACTAAAGCTATAACTTTAATACTATTAAAAACTACTTTTTATATAATTAAATATTTTTAAAGATATAACTTAAAAAGCTTAACTTAAAAATTAATAGCTATTAAATATATAAATAAATATTTAAAATAGTTTTTAATTTTATTTTCTTTATATAATTATAAAATATAAAGAAATACTACCTTTTTTAATATTAATATTAAAAAGTATAGTAATTTAAAAAAAATAATAAAACTTAAAAAATATTAGCTTTAATTTATAGTACTTAATTAAATAGTTACTTATTATATAAGGTTTTATATTTATTTTTATTATTTTCTCTTTATTATACTATTTTAATATATTAATTAATAATAAAGATTATTTATAAAGTCTTTTAATAATAATATTAATAATATTTAAAAAATTAAATAAAAGTTAATTATTAAAATTTATAATTATAAAAATTTAATTAATTAAATAATTAAATAAAAAAAAAGAGTATTAAAAAAAGAAAAAAAAAGAGAAGTATATATATAAAGAAAGAAACTATTAATATAAAGGGCTAAACTATAACTTATTTATTTAATTAAAATAAATAAAATAACTACTATTATTTAATAATTACTTTAATAAATAAATTTATTAATTAATTTCTTAAAAAAGCTTAGTTTTTCTTTTAATAATTACTTAATAATATTAGTTTATAAATAATAAATTAAAGCTAGTAAAAACTAAAAACCCTTTTACCTTACTTAATTAAATTCTTTTCTTCTCTTTTTTTTATATCCCCTTTTTTTAATATTTTTTATTATTTATTATATTTAAAGCTTTTATTTTGTATTAAAAAAATACCTTATTTTAACTTATATTTAATAGGCTTTTATATTTTTTTAAGCTTATACTTATTTAAATTATTATTTCTTTATATTATTTATATAATTAAGGAAGAATTACCCCCCTTTTTTAAATTTATTTTAAATATTTAATATTTAAACTATTTACTTCAAAATAAAAAAATATACTTTATAAAACTTTAGAATTTTTGAAAATATTTTATAACTTAAAGAAAAAGTAATAAATCTCTTTATTTTTAATTATTTACTTATTTTTATAGTTATTTATTAAATATTTAAGTAAAATAAATACTTTTTTATTATAAATAAAGTATTTTTTATTAATAAAGATTTTAATTAAATACTTTAAGTTTAATTTATAGTTTTTTAATTAAAAACTAAATAGTTTATTTATATTAAAAAGTATAATTTTTAAAACTTTAATATTATTAATTATAAAAAGGTTTTACCTTTAAAAAAATAATAAAGAAAAAGCTATAAATAAACTTATATAATTAATATTTATAAACTTTTAAAAGCTTTATTTATAAATTTATAAAAAAAGTAGCTTAATTAATTTATATGTTTTACTATAATAAAGATTATTAAGTAAAGCTTTAAAGATTCTATTATTTATTTTCACTATAAAAAATTAATAAAAAATAATAATATTTAATTAATAACTATAAAAAATACTATTTTATAATGTTTTATAAATTATAAACAAATAAGTTAGTTAATATTTACTATAATAAAAAATTTATATAAGAAATAATATAAAAGGCACTTTATAATAAGCTTTATTTACCTTATAAACTATAAAGGAGCTTTTATTTTTAATTAATATTATAAAAGCCTTTATTATTTTAGCTTCTATAAAATAAAATATAAATAAAGGTTTTTAAAGTTTATATAAAGATAAAAGTAAATTTTATAGCTTTTTAATTATTTATATTACTTTAAAGTAATTATAATATTTAATTTTATTTAAAAAGGTATTTTTTAATATAAATATATATATCTTTCCTTTTTTATTTATATATTAAAATTTTTTTATTAAATATATAATATAAATAATTAATAATAATTTATAAATATTAAAGCTAAAAATAAAGTAAGCTTCAAAGGCTTTTTTTAAGCTTAATTAATTAATTAAATTTAAACTTTTACTTTAATAATAAGTTTTTATAAATAATATTTTTAATATAAATAATTTAATATATATAATTAAGTTTAAATAAACTTTTTAAGTTTTACTAAATATAATAGTTAATAAGCTTATATATATAGACTTTTATACTCTTTTTAATAAAACTTAATTATTTTTTAATATTAACTTTATTTAAAAAGTTTATTAAAAAAAACTTTAATTTTTAAGCTTTTAACTTTAACTATAAATAAAGAAGTATCTTTAATTATAGCTTTATAATTATAAAATATATATTCAAATAATAATAAAAGAATTATTAAATATTATTTATATAAACTTTATATTAATTTTATTAAGCTTTAAAATTCTTTAATAAAATTAATTATTAAAGTAAATATAAAGCCTTTATTTAAAAATTTAATAATAAAGTAAATTTAAAAATAGCGCTATATTATATTTAATAAAGCTACTTTAATAAATATAAATTAAACTATACTTTTAATTTTATTATTTATTTTAAAATTATTATTACTACCTTTTTAATTATTTTATTAATCCTTAATTTATTTATTATTATTATTTTTTAAATAAAATATTAAGCTAAAGTAATAATTTATAAATAATACTTTAAAAATATTTAAGCTTAAATAATAAAGAGATAATTTATATAAAAAATATAAAAAAAGTAAATTAACTTTAATATAGTTATTAAATCTTTTTAATATAATAATCCTTTTATTTTAATTAATTATTAAAGTAAAATTAATACTTTTAATAAAATAAAGAAAAGTATTTTTTAATTAATAATAATAAAAGAATATTACTATAAATAATAAAGAAAATAAAAAAAGAGAAAAGTTAAATTAAAGGCTTTAATAAATTAATTAAATTAATTAAGTTTAAATAAATTAAATTATAAAATTATAAAATATAATATAAAATATAAAATAATATTTGTTAAGTATTAATTAAAGTAATAAAAGATATTTAGCTTAATATTACTATATATATAACTACTATAAGTCTTTTACCTTTTTTATAAAAAAAAAGAATTTAATAATATAATATTTTTATATTTATACTTGCCTTTAATATTTATATATTAATTATTTTAATTAAACTTTTTATAGTTAAAGTATAAAGTAATATTTATAAATATATCTATAATTGAATAAAAAAAATTTAAATTTTATAAAGAAAGAGTTTAATATTATAAAGAAAAGATTAATAATTAATAACTAACTTTTAAAAAAAAGTAAACTTAATGAAAGCTATTAATCTTTATTACCTTAAATTTATTTAATAAAACTAAAAACTTAAAAGTAAAAAAATAACTATTAAATTAAAAGAGAAATAATTTATTTATTTAAATTAAGATTTACTTAATATTTTTTTTAGCCTTTAATTATATTAAATTATAGCTATAATAAAATTAGCTACTATTTAAAAAGGTATTATATTAAGTTAAATAATTATAAAAAATATATAAAGAGATATAGTTAAAAATTAAGCTATTATAATTATAAAGGAAGTAAAAACCTTTAATATAATAAAAATTAATTAATTAAAAGGTATAAAAGGTCCTTTATTTTTAAATAGCTTTCTATAAATATAGCTATTATAAATTATTATATTATATTAGGCTAAACGGTTATAAGGAATATGTAAAGGGATGCAGTTAGGAATTAAGCTATTATAGCTATAAAGGGAGAAAAGACCTTTAATACAATAAAGATTAATTAATTAAAAGGTATAAAAAGGTCCTTTATTTTTAAATAGCTTTCTATAAATATAGCTATTATAAATTATTATATATACTTTAATTAATTTCATTAACTTAAGCTTAGTTATTACTATAGTATTCTTTTAAAAGCACTTTATTACTAAGGCTAATTTATTATATTTCTTTTACTTTTCTTAATATTTTTAACTTTAAACTATTTAATTAATTTAATAACTTTTTAATAAAACTAACCTTAATTATTTTAATTATATAGTTATAGTTATAGTGTTTTTATAATACCTTTAATTTATTAAAGTATATAGCTTATTTATATATATTTTTCTTCATTAAGTTAATATAAATAATAGTTTTACTTAAGTATATATTTTTAAAAGTTAAATATAAGAAATTAAGCTAAAAAAAAGCACTTTTAAGCTACTATTAAACTATTTAGTACTATTAAATATAAAGCTTTACTTATGAAAAGGAGTATATTATATTTAACTAAACTTATAAAACTATAATAATAAAATAACTAAAAAATAATTTAATTATTATTAATTATTTAATTATAAAAGCGAAAAATTTTAAAATATAAGTAGTATAAAGTAGCTTTAAATTTTACCTTATAACCTATTAACTTAAAGTTAAGTATTAGTAAAAATATTAAATATAATATTAATACTATAAAAAAACCTTATAAATATTAAATTATAATTAAACTACTTACTTTTTTATTTTTTAAAGAGAATAAAACTATAAATTATTTAATTATACTTAATTTAAAGAAATTCTTCATTATAATAATAAATATTATATTTATTTATTTTTTATTTTAAAACTTTACTTTTTTTTTTAATTTTTATATATAGTATTATTAAAATAAATAACCTTTTTTAATATATTAAATTTCTTTAAAAGTTAAATAACTTCTTTAATTTTACTTTATAGTTATTAAAAGCTTTAAATTAATTATTTTATTTATTTCCTCCTTTTATATTTAATAATATTATTTTTAAAAAGTAGCTTTTCTTTTTTATTTTAATTTTTTAATTAAAAATATCCTTATTACTTAAGTTTTCTTTAAACCTTTATTAACCTTTTACTTTATTTAATATATCTTTTTTAAATAAAATTAAAAATATTAAAAGTATTTAACTTAAAGCTTTTATAAAGCTATTTAAAGAGACTATTAATAAATAAAATACTTTTATAAATCTTTAAAGTAATTTTAATATTAATTAATTTAATAATAAAAATATAGTTAACTTTTTTAAAGACTTTAAAGCTAAAATATAAGCTTTAAAGATTATAAAAGAAAATTAATATTATAAATTTAAAAGGAAAGTTAATTTAAAATTTTATATTAATATTAAACCCTTAATAATTATTGATTTTTAAAAAAAAGTTACAAATAAGCTTATAGTTTAGTTTTAAGCTATGCTTTAAAAATAAATTAAAAATCGTATTTATTAATTTAAAAAAATTAATATAAAATATTTTAAAATATATTTTAAAACTTACTTTTAGCTTTAAAAGTATTAAGCTATTATAATTAAAGCCTTCTTAAAAAATTAAAAGCTATTATTTTTATAGTTTATAAATATTTATAAAGTAATCTTTAATAAATTTATTATTAACTTTATAAATAAATAAAATATAAAATATAAAATATTTATTAAAGAGAAATATAAATTACTATAAAATTAATTAAATAACTATATTATATTATACCTTTAATTAAAAAACTAAGACTTAATTTATAAAGCTATAGTTTATTATAAATTTAAACTATTTAATTATTATAAAAAAAGTTATTTTATTTTTATTTAAAAAACTTAAGTATTTATAAAAAGCTTTATTATATTTTAATTAAAAACTATTAATTTTTTGAATTAAAGTTTAGCTAAAAACTTTATTTATAAAAAATAAAGTAATACTTTAATAAAAAAGCTTAAAAAGTTATAAATTACTATACTTTAAAATTAAAATAATTTATTTAATTTTTTAAAATACTTTAAAAAAAGCTTTATTTATAGCCTTAATTATTATAGAGTTTAATATATATTAAACACTATAAAGGATTTAAAAATATTTAAATAAATACCTTTAATAATAATAAAAGGTAAAGCTTTATATATTACTTTTATTATAATAAAAAAGGCATTACTTTAATAAATATAACTATTTAAACTATAATTAAAAGGTTAGCTTTATTTATTATAACTTTTAAATATAAATCTTTATTATTAATAATAGTTTTATAAAGTATTAAGTTTTATTAATTTTATATAAACTATTTTTATAGTTAAAAAGCTATATATATAAACTTATAGTTTTTTAGATTTAATTGTTTAAAGACTATATAATTAATTATTTTTTTTAAAAGTAAAGAGCTTTAATAAAGGTATTAAAGAATATTAAAGAATATTAATTAATAAAAAAAAATATTTTAAAATATTATTAAAAGACTTAATAATTTAATATATTAGTTAAAACAATAAAGGCTAATTACTATAAAAGTTTTAATTAAAAATAAACTACTTTAAATAAATATAATTATATTATAAAAATGAAGTAAGTTAAGTTTAAAAAATACTATTATTATTAATATAAAGACCTTAAAAAAAGCTTATATTAAAGAACTTATTAATAAATTAATTATAAAGAAATACTTTATATTTATTATAGTTAAAATTTATAACTATAAAGGTATTATTAATTATAAAGAAAAGACCCTTTAATAATAGCTTATTAATTAACTTTATAAAGAAGTTTTAATTAAAAATGTAAAAGTAAATTCATAAAACCTTTTTAAGCTTTTTTTATTATTAATTAAATTAATTATTAATAAATATATAGTTTATATAAAAGGTATTTAAAAGATTTATATTTATAATAGTTTTATAAAGTTATCTAAGTTAATATAACTATATAAGTATTAATAATTTAAAATTAATTAATTATTTAATTAATCAATTTTTAATTAAATAATTTAAATAATAATAAAATTAATCAAATAAAAGAAGATTAAGGAATTTAAAGTAAGTAATAGTTTAAACTTATAATTAAAAATAAAGTTTAATATTAAAGTTAATATAGATATTATTATTATTATTATATATATACTAGCTAAGCTATAGTAAGTCTAGTGTTTAGTACCTTTACTATTTAATCTATATAAAAAAAACCTTAGTATAAAAAAGAAAACCTATATACTATTTTAAAGTCTTTACTTTAAAGCTAAAGTAGTTTTAAGTAATTATTAATTATAAATATTAATATATAGTTAACTTATTTTAATTAATATTATTAAAGAGTATATAAATAAATATTATTATTAAGTTTATATAGTAAAGGGTTAGAAATTTAATAGTAATAATATAATATAATAGTAATAAAGAGTAATGTATTACTTTTAGTATTTAAATTAAGGTTTAATTTAATACTATTTTATATTTAATAAGTTATTACTTTATTATTAAAAATTAATTATTAGCTTTTATAAAGGATTTATATAATATTATAAAAATTATATAGTTTAATTATTAATTATTTATTAATTATTATAAAGGGAGAGGGGGGCTTTTAACTATAAAAAAAGCTCCCTTTACTTTATTTAATCTCCTTTTTTTTTCCTTTATTATAAAAAATTATAAAAATTTTCCTTTTTTTTATTATAATAGTTTTATTTTAATATTAGTTTTAATTTAATTGTATTATATTAAAGAAAATACTATTAAATTTAATTATTAAAAAAGGTATAAATAATTATTATTTATTTAATTTAATATTATTATTAAACTATATTTAGCTTAAAATACTATATAACCCTTTTTATTTACTTTATTTAATTAAGTTAAAAGATATTATAAAATATTATTATAATTCTTTTAATAAATATTAATATTAAAATTACTTTAACTTTAATATTAAACTATTATATATTTAATTAAATAATAGTAATATTTATTTTTAGTATTTAAAGTAAAAAAAGGTTTATAAAAAGGTAGGTTTTTATTTAATAAAGTTTTAATATAATATTTAATTAATATTATAAATTAATTTAAATATTATAATTTATAAAAAAGCTATTAAAAAAGTAATAAATTTATAAGATTTTTATATTTTTAATAAAGCTATAAATATAAGTTTACTTTAAATTTATATTAATACTATTATAATAATAATAAAGTATATAAAGAAATAAATATAAAGCTATTTAAAATATAGTAATATATTTTATATAATAATATAATAAAAAAGTAAAAAGAAAATAAAGTAAAATTAAATTAACTTTATTTTAAAAGTAAAATAATATTATAAATATAATATATTATTAATATATTAAAGAAATAAAATAATATTTTATAAAAAATATATAGCTTTATTATAGCTTTAATTTAAAGCTAAAGTAAAGAAAAGGTAAAAAGAAATAAATAAAAATAAAATATAAAAAGTAATAATAAAGTAAAGTAATAATAAATTTAAAGTAAAGTTAATATAAAGTATAGCCTTTAATAATATAAATAATAAATAAAGATAATAGTATAGTTTTATAATATATTTAACTTAATTTTATATTAAAATTAGCTCTAATACATATAATTATAATATATTTCTTTTTTTTCAACTTTTTTCTTTAAAGCTTTATTTATAAACTTATATTTTTTTTCTTTAAAGCTTTATTTATAAGCTATATTTTTTTTCTTTAAAGCCTTACTATAGTTTTATATTATTTTTAATATAAATTAGCTTTAAAGATATACTTCTTTTTTTTTAAAGCTTTACTATAGTTTTATATTATTTTTAGTATAAATTAGCCTTAAAGGTATATTTCTTTCTTTTTTAAAGCTTTATTTATAAGCTATATTTTTCTTTTTTAAAGCTTTACTATAGTTTTATATTATTTTTAATATAAATTAGCCTTAAAAGTATACTTCTTTCTTCTTTAAAGCTTTATTATAGTTTTATATTATTTTTAATATAAATTAGCTTTAAAGGTATATTTTTTCTTTCTTTAAAGCTTTATTAATTAGCTTATATTTTCTATTGTTAAAGCCTAATTTATTAGCTATATTGTTTATAGTTTAATAAAAATATATAGTAGTTATAATATAATATTAAAGAGGCTTTACCTTTTTAAAGATTTTAGTTTTATTACCTTCATAAATAGTATATTAAAATAAATTAAAGAAGTCTTTATATATTAATAAGCTATTTTATAAAAAATTTAGCTAGTTTATTAAAGTTAAGTATAATATAAATATTATAGTAATTATAAAGTAAAAATAGCTTAATATAAATTAATTATATATAGTTATATATTAAGTATAATAATAAAAGGTAGTAATAGTTTTTAAAATTAATTTAGTATTAATAAATTAAAGAATTTATATTAAAAATATATTAAAAAAAGAGAAATATATTAAAGCTAATTTTTTTTATTTATATTTATATTGAAGTAATAGATTTATACTTAACTAGCCTTTTATAAAGCTAAGTAACTTTTAATATAAATATAAATTAAAGCTTATATTTAACTACTATATATTTTAATTAACACTAATATATCTTTATTATAATATATTTATAATATTAATAGTTTTTTTATTTAAAGGCTAAAGCTTTAGCTAAGAAAGATTTTATAAAATAGTTATATAGTTAATTCATAAATAATATATATATAAAGTAATTATTTAATTAAAGTAAATAACTTTAATAGTTATAAAGATAGTAATAAAGTTAGCTTATTACTATTATATAAGTAATATATATTTTATTTACTATATTATTATTTTTAATTCTTTTATAAAAGCTAAAGAATTAAAAGTTTATATAAAGGTTAATTAAAGTAACTATTACTTTAATTTTAATAAAGATTTAAAGTGTAGCTTTAAATACTTTAATAACTACTTTAAAGTATTTTAATTATTTAAAAATAAATACTTTAATAATATCTTTTACTTTATTATTAATTTTTATAAAAATATAATATAAAGCTATATTATATATAATTATACTTTAAATTATTTATATATAAAGAAAGTAAGTATTATTAAATAAATAACTTTAAGTCAATACTATTAATAATATAAATATAAGTTATTATTACTTTAATTTTATTTTAACTTTTTTTTAATTTATTTATTTATTTACTTTAGGGGGCATAGAGCCCTTAGCTAGTACCTTATCTTAGTGACCTATATAGGAAAAACCCTAGGATAGAGGGGAAAACCTATATATAGTAGTGAGTGTAGGTGCTAAAAGGGCTTAAGTTAAGCCTTAAGTAATACCTATTATAAAAATTAATATACTACTAGCTAGGCTTTAGTTATAATTACTAAAAGGAGTTTAATAAAGGGTATAAGTAGTATATATAAAAAGGCGTGTAAAAATATATTAAATTTAAGGGGGGGGAGTAAAGACTCTATAGTTCTATATTAAGCTTTATTTAAAGCTAAGCTAAGTTATTAAAAGAGGTGTAGTGTACTAGCTATACACTATAGAATATAAGGTAATATAAAAGGGCGTAGAAGGTTATAAAAGGTTATAGGTTATAATATAGCTACGCTATTAATTTAAAGGTACGCTAATTACTAAATTAAGTAATTATTATATATTAAATTATTAAGAGTTACTAATTTAATAGGTATTAAATATAAAACTAAATTAAGCCTTAGTAGTAAGTAGTATAAATATAGTATAGTAGTAAGATAGTAATTATTAATTACTTAAATAGATTTAGCGTGCTAATAAGTAATTTAGTAAGTAATTTAAGGCGCTGCTTTTTTTTTATAAATAAAGGGGACCTCTTTAAGGGTTTTTTCTCTTTTCCTCTCTTCTTCTCTTTATACTTAGTTAAAAAATTATAAGTGTCCCTTTCCCTTTTAAAATTTAGCATAGGGCTGTCTTAGTCTCTATATTAAGGCTGGTTTAGACCCCTAGTGTTATGCTAATCCTAAATAGCAAAGAAAATAGCCGGTCAATTAAAAGTTAAAGGCCCTCCGGTGAGTGTTCAGTCCCCCTCTGCGCCCGTCTGGGCTCAACTTTTTTTTAATATATTTATTAATATAGCTTTTTATAAATTTAAACTTTAAAGAATTAAGATAATTAAATAAACTATATTATAATAGTATTAAATTAAACTAATATTATAATTATAGTATACTTTTAAATAAAATAAATTAATTTACTTTTTTAAAAATAAAAATTAAAGTTAAATTTAAAGAATTACTTTTAATAAATACTTAATATATTTTTAATTTATTTTATATTTTATTTATTATATATTTATAAGTAAAGATACTTATATTATTAAAGAAGCTAAAGATATATAAATTATATAGTTTAAAGCTTTTAATATAAAGGTATAATATAAAGTAAAATAAAAATAAAGGAGATTAATAACTTTTATAAAACCTTAATAGTAATAAATAAGGCTTTTATTAATTAATTATTAAAAAAAAGGTTAGTAATATAGTTAATAATAAAGGCTTATATTTATATTATTATTTAAATAAATATATTAAAAAATAAAAAAATATAAAAAAGGTAATAATAGTAAATAATATTAAAGGGTATAAATATATTAAGTTAAAGTAATAATATAATTTTATTATAATACTATATTATTTTTATTAATTTTATAAATATATTAAAAGTAACTTCTATAAAGTAATTAGCTTTATTCTTTATTTAAAGGTTTAAAAGTATATTTTTTAACTTAATTATAGTAATAAGTTAAGCTATTATTATTACTTTTAATATTTTATTTACTATATTTAAAAATAAAATTAAATACTATACCTTAGTTTATTATTATTTAATTAATATTTTTTTAACTTATAAAGAATAATAACTTTAGCCTTTTAATATAATTTTAAATAGTATTTAACATAATAGTAATTATTTAATAAATAAGCTAATATTTTTATAAAGGGTTTTTTATAAGCTTTAAGGAATTTTATTAAAAGTTTATTAATATTTAGTGCTTTTTAACTATTAAAGCTTTTACTAATTTTATAAATTTTATTAATATTAAAGCGGTTTTTTAATAGAAATATAGTATTATTAAGCTAAGAGTTAAGGTTATTAAAAATATTAATAAATTAAGCTATAAAAAAAAAAGAAATATTTTATAAAAGTAATAGCTTTATTTTAATAAAAAAAGGTATTAAAAGTATTTAAGCTGTTTTTATAAAGAAAGTTAAGTATATATTATTATTTTAAAAGAAGTTTATTTTTAAGCTATATTTAATATTTAAGTTTTTAAAAATTACTTTAATAAATAAAAGTAATATAAATTATAGCTTATTAAAAGCTATATTACTCTTTATAAATAACTAAAAATTATATTTAAGCTGCCTTAATTATAAATTATTAATTAGCTTTAGTTTATAATAACTACCATTAATATAGTATTTGTTTTATATTTTATATTACTTACTTTATTTTATAGTTTTACTATAAATTTAATTTAAAGCTACTTTAAAGTCTATATAAAACCGCTATTTATACTATTATTTAAGGTTTATTTATAATTTATTTTATATATATATTAATTTCTTATAGTATTAAAAGTAAGTCTTTAATATTATTAATTTAAAACTATATTACCACTTTAATTATAACTAATTTTTAATTTATTTTTAGCTATTTAAATATATAGCTATAATTAAGCTTTTTACTATTAATAATATTAATTTATATAAACTATAAAATAAAGTTAAATTTAATAAAGTTAAAGCCTTTGAAGTATTTAATAATTATATTAAAAGCTATTTAAATATAGTTAATAATATTACTATATTTATTATAAAAAAACTATATAACTTTACTTTATAATATAATAAGTTTAAGTTATTATTACTTTATTATTAATAAAAGGAATTTATTATTTAATAATATTTTATTATAGTAATTTTATAAAAAGTAGTATTAATTAAAGTTATTAATAAATATACTTTAAAGTTATAGTATAGCTACTAGAAATTTAATATAAAATATAGTTTAGCTTAGTTTATATATTAAAAAGTATATTAAATATATATTATAGCTTATTATATTAATCATATATTAATTAATACTACTATAAATTAACTATAATATACCTTTATATTAATAATAAATATATAATATAGTTTATTCTCTTTAAGTAGTAAGTTAATAATAGCTAAAGCTTAAGTTAAAGAGGTATTTATTAATTATACTTAATTTTTATATTATAATTATATTAGTTTTAATATAGGTTTTTAATATTAAGTATATAAAATAGGTTTTTTTCTATATATTTTAATATATAATCTTAATTATATATATTAAAGGGATTATTAAGTTAATAACTATATATTTTTACTTATATTAAAAATAAATTATTAATTAAAGAAGGCCTTTATAGTACTTTATTAAGTTGTATTTAGTACACTAGCAGCTATTTTTTATATAAGCATTTTATGCTCTTAGCTGTATTTAGAACCTCTGTACCTAATTTTTTAGTAGGAAAACCTTATTAGGTTGCTAATTAATAATTACCTAAGTAATTATTAATTAGTTAGTTGCCTAATAGGGTGAAAAACCTACTAAATACATTTAAAATCTGCTTTTTTTTAGTCCCTATTTCCAACTATAAAATACCGGTTTAGCTATAAATTACCCTATACCTCCTTTTTTTTTAGTTATCAACATATACCACCGCTACCCCACTTTTTTTATTCCTAATTACCTATTTTTTCCTAGCAATTACGGCTGCAAACCGGCTCTGCAACCTAAGAGCTAAGGGGTAATTTGCTTATTTATAACGCGGAAGTGGCTAATCCGCGTCGCTTAGTTAGCAACGGAAAAGTGGGGGGACTAGACCCACTTTTTTACTGCTAACTAAGCACTAATTAGCTAGAAGTGGGGCCATTACTCCCCTTTTAGCCAATTAAGGTCTGATTTTTTTTAGCGCCCCCGCCCCTGCATACACACTAAGAAAAACCCGTGTCCCGTGCAGGATTTGAACCTGCGACCGCAAGCGGTCATCCAGGCGCTTGACCACTGCGCCACAGGACAAAGATTAATAGTTAATAAATATATAGTTAAATATTTAAAGTAATTTTTAATTTTTTTCTTTTTTAATATAACTATAAAATATAAAGAAATACTACCTTTTTTAATATTAATATTTAAAAGTATAGTAATTTAAAAAAGATAATAAAACTTACATTTATTAACTTTAATTTATATTATTTAATTAAATAGTTATTTACTATATAAATATTTATATTTACTTTTATTATATTTCCTTTACTTTACTATTTTAAAGTATTAATTAATAATAAAGACTATTTATAAAACCTTTTAATAATAATATTAATAATATTTAAAAGATTAAATAAAAGCTAATTTTTAGGATTTATAATTATAAAAACTAATTAATTAAATAATTAAATAAAAGAAAGAATATTAAAAAATAAAAGAAAAAAAGAAGTGTATATATAAAGAGAAAAACTAATAATATTAAAATTAAAAAGAGCTAAACTATAACTTATTTATTTTATTAAAATAAATAATAATAGCTACTATTAATTAATAATTACTTTAATAAATAAAGCTTTTAACTAATTTCTTAAAGAAGTTTATTTTTCTTTTAATAATTATTTAATAATACTAATTTATAAATAATAAATTAAAGTTAATATAAAAAACAGAGACTTCCTTTACTTTATTTAATTTAATTCTTTTTTTCTTTTTCTTTTATACCCCTTTTTTTTAATATTTTTTACTATTTATTATATTTAAAGCTTTTATTTTTTATTAAAAAATACCTTATTTTAATTTATCTTTTATAAACTTTTATATTTTCTTAAGCCTATACTTATTTAAATTATTATTTCTCTATATTATTAATATAATTATAAAAGAAATTACCCTCTCTTTAAATTTTTTTTTTAAGTATTTAATACTTAAACCTTTTTATTAAAAATAAAAGAATATACTTTATAAAAATTTAGAATTTTTAAAAATATTTTATAACTTAAAGAAAAAGTAATAAATTCTTTTATTTATAGCTATTTACTTATTTTTATAGTTATTTATTAAGTATATAAATAAAATAAGCGCTTTTTTATTATAAATAAAGTACTTTTTATTAATAAAGATTTTAATTAAATACTTTAAGTTTAATTTATAGTTTTTTAATTAAAAACTAAATAGCTTATTTATATTAAAAAGTATAATTTTTAGAACTTTAATATTATTAATTATAAAGAAGTTTTATTTTTAAAGAAATAATAAAAAGTAAGCTATTAATAAACTTATATAATTAATATTTATAAGCTTTTAAAAGCTTTATTTATAAACTTATAAAATAAATAACTTAATTAGTTTATACTTTTTACTATAATAAAAATTATTAAGTAAAGTTTTAAAGATTATATTATTTATTTTAATTATAAAATATTAATTAAAGATAATAATATTTGAATTAATAGCTATAAAAAATACTATTTTATAACTTATTATAGACTTTAAAAAAATAAATTAATTAATATTTACTATAGTAAAAGATTAAATAAAAAAGATTTATATAAAAAATAATATAAAAAGTACTTTATAATAAGCTTTATTTACTTTATAAACTATTAAGTAGCTTTTATCTTTACTTAATATTATAAAAGCCTTTATTATTTTAACTTCTATAAAGTAAAGTATAAAAAGAGGTTTTTAAAGTTTATATAAAAATAAAAGTAAATTTTATAACTTCTTAACTATTTATATTACTTTAAAGTGATTATAGTACTTAGCTTTATTTAAAAAAGTATCTTTAAGTATAAATATATATATCTTTCTTTCTTTATTTATATATTAAAAGAATTTATTAAATATATAATATTAATAATTTATAATAATTTATAAACACTAAAGCTTAAAATAAAATAAGCTTTAAAAGCTTCTTTAAAGCTTAAGTAATTAATTAAATTTAAACTTTTACTTTAATAATAAGTTTTTATAAATAATATCCTTAATATAAATAGTTTAATATATATAGTTAAGCTTAAGTAAATCTTTTAAGTTCTTTTAAATATAATAATTAATAAGTTTATATATATAGATCTTTATACCTTTTTTAGTAAAACTTAGCTATATTTTAATATTAACTTTATTTAAAAAGTTTATTAAAAAAAACCTTAATTTTTAAGCTTTTAACTTTAATTATAAATAAAAAAGTATTTTTATTTATAGCTTTATAATTATAAAATATATATTTAAATAATAATAAAAGAGTTATTAAATATTACTTATATAAACCTTATATTAATTTTATTAAGCTTTAGAATTCTTTAATAAAACTAATTATTAAAGTAAATATAAAGCCTTTATTTAAAAATTTAATAATAAAGTAAATTTAAAAATAGCACTATATAGTATTTAATAAAGCTACTATAATAAATATAAGTTAAGCTATATTTTAAGTTTTATTACTTACTTTAAAATTATTATTATTACCTTTTTAATTATTTAATTAAAGTTTAATTTATTTATTATTATTATTTTTTAAGTAAAGTATTAAATTAAAATAATAATTTATAAATAATACTTTATAAATATTTATATTTAAATAATAAAGAGATAACTTATATAAAAGATATAAAAAAAGTAAATTAACCTTAATATAGCTATTAAATCTTTTTAATATAATAATCCCTTTATTTTAATTAATTATTAAAGTAAAATTAATACTTTTCATAAAATAAAGAGAAGTGTTTTTTTATTAATAATAATAAAAGAATACTATTATAAATAATAAAGAAAATAAAAAAAAAGGAAAGCTAATTTAAAGGCTTTAATAAATTAATTAAATTAATTAAGTTTAAGTAAATTAAAAAATTAGAATTTACTTAATATTTTATTTTCTTTAGCCCTTAATTATATTAAATTATAGCTATAATAAAGTTATCTACTATTTTAAAGAAATATTATATTAATATAAAGAGTTAATAAAAATATATAATAGAATATAGTTAAAAATTAACTTAATATAACTATAAAGAAAGGAAAAGGAAAAAAGCCTTTAATATAATAAGGATTAATTAATTAAGAGGTATAAAGAGGTTATCTTTTTCTAAATAGCTCAAAAAAAGAATAATAGCTATTATAAGTTTTTATATAGGCCTAATTTAATTAATTAATTAATTTAAGCCTAGCTATTGCTATAGTATCCCCCCCTTTAGTATATATACACTAAGGTTAATTTATTATAATACCTTTATTTTTCCTAATATCTTTAACTTTAAACTATTTAATTAATTTAATAACCTACTAATAAAACTAATCTTAATTATTTTAATAGTGTAGTTATAGTTACAGCACTTTTATAATACCTTTAATTTATTAAGGCACATAGCCTCCTTATATATATTGTTCTCTCTCTTCTTTAGGCTGTTACAATATTTATATTAAAAGTTACTTAGCTTTATAAAGGGTTAGCTAAGTATAAATCCACTACTTTAATATAGACATAAATAAAAAAGATTAGCTTTAATATATTCCTTTTCTTTTAATATATTTTTAATATAAATTCCTTAATTTATTAATATTAAACTAACTTTAAAGACTATTACTACCTTTTATTATTATATTTAGTATATAATTATATATAGCTAATTAATATTAAGCTATTTTTACTTTATAACTACTATAATATTTATATTATACTTAACTTTAATAAATTAGTTATATTCTTTATAAAATAGCTTATTAATATATAAAGACTTCCTTAATTTACTTTAATACACTATTTATAAAAGTAATAGAATTAAAACCTTTAAAGAGATAAGGCCTCTTTAATATTATACTATAACTACTATATATATTTACTAAGCTATAAAAAAGAAAAATATAGCTAGTAAATAAAGCCTGAAAGATAGAAAATATAAGTTAATAAATAAAGCTTCAAAAAAAAAGTATATCTTTAAGGCTAATTTATACCAAAAATAATATAAAACTATAGTAGAACTTTAAAAAAAAATATAGTTTATAAATAAGGCTTTAAAGAAGAAAAATATAAGCTAATAAATAAGGCTTTAAAAAAGAAAGTAAAAAAGAGAGAAATATATTATAGCTATATATATTAAGGCTAAATTTAATATAAAGCTAAGTTAAATATATTATAAAACTAAACTATTATCTTTATTTATTATTTATAGTATTAAAAGCTATACTTTATATTAGCTTTACTTTAAATTTATTATTACTTTACTTTATTATTACCTTTTATATTTTAATTTCTTTTATTATCTTTTACTTTCTTTTTACTTTTATTTTAAATTAAAGCTATAATAAAGCTATATATTTTTTATAAAATATTATTTTATTTCTTTAAAGTATTAATAATATATTATATTTATAATATTATTTTATTTCAAAATAAAGCTAACTTAACTTTACTTTATTTTCCTTTTATTTTTTTATTATATTATTATATAAAATATATTACTATATTTTAAATAGCTTTATATTTATTTTTTTATATACTTTATTATTACTATAATAGTATTAATATAAATTTAAAGTAAATTTATATTAATAGCTTTATTAAAAATATAAAGATTTTATATATTTATTACTTTTTTAATAGCCTTTTTATAAACTATAATATTTAAATTAATTTATAGTATTAATTAAGTATTATATTAAAACTATATTAAATAAAGACTTATTTTTTTATAAATCTTTTTCTACTTTAAATATTTAAAATAAATATTACTATTATTTAATTAAATATATAATAATTTAATATTAAAGTTAAGGTAGTTTTAATATAAATATTTATTAAAAGAATTATAGTAATATTTTATAATATCTTTTAATTTAATTAAATAAAGTAAATAAAAAGAGTTATATAGTGCCTTAAATTAAATATAATTTTATAGTAATATTAAATTAAATAAAAGATAATTATTTATACCTTTTTTAATAGTTAAATTTAATAATATTTTCTTTAATATAATATAATTTATTTATTTATTTATTTATTTATTTACTCTAGGGGGCATAGAGCCCTTAGCTAGTACCTTATCTTAGTAATCTATATAGAAAAAACCTTAGAATAAGGGGGAAAACCTATATATAGTAATAGATATAAATATTAAAGGGGCTTAAATTAAGCCTTAAATAGTGCCTATTATAAAAATTAATATACTATTAACTAAGCTTTAGCTATAGTTACTAAAAGAAGTTTAATAAAAAATATAAGTAGTATATATAAAAAAGTATATAAAAATATATTAAATTTAAAGGGGGGGGGTAAGAACTTTATAGGCTTAAGTTAAGCTTTATTTAAAGCTAAGCTAAGTTATTATAAAGGGTATAATATACTAACTATATACTATAGAATGTAAGGTAATATAAAAGGGCGTAAAAGGTTATAGAAGGTTATAGGTTATAATATAGCTATATTATTAATCTAAAGGTATATTAATTACTAAATTAAGTAATTATTATATATTAAATTATTAAAAGTTACTAATTTAGTAAGTACTAAATATAAAACTAAGTTAAGCTTTAGTAGTAAATAGTATAAATATAATATAGTAGTAGAATAGTAGTTATTAATTACTTAAATAAATTTAATATATTAATAAGTAATTTAATAAGTAATTTAAAGTACTACTCTTTTTTTATAAATAAAGGGGGACTTTTTTAAGGGTTTTTTCTCTTTTTCTCTCTTTTTCTTTTTATATTTAAATAAAAATTATAAGTGCCCCTTTCTCTTTTAAAGTTTAATATAAAGCTATTTTAGTCTTTATATTAAAGCTAGCTTAAACCTTTAATATTATATTAATTTTAAGTAGTAAAGAAAATAGTTAGTTAATTAAAAGTTAAAGGCCTTTTAATAAGTTTTTAGTCCCTTTTTATATTTATTTAAGCTTTAACTTTAATTTATATAAAGTGTAAAATAGGCATTTCTATACTCTCTTTACTTTATTAAAATAAAAGATTTTAATATTTATTACTATAATTAATTTAATAGGTATTTAATATAGATTTATAGTAAAGCTATTATAGCTAACTTAAATTTTAAATATTAGTTTAAACTATTTTAAATATATATAGCTTAATAACTTATACTTAATAAGTTTAGGGTTTAATATAGAGCTAAGTTAAATACTAACTAAAGTAAGCCCTACTTAATATAGTAGTAGTTTATAATATAATATAAAAAGTTATAAACTTTTAAGCTTAATATAACCTAAGTAATTTAATAATATTTAATATAAATTTAACTTAATTTTTTAATAAAGGTATAGTAGTAATTAATATTATATAGTATAATTTATATAGAGTTATTTAGTAAATAGCTAAGCGCTTTATTAATATTAAGTTCGCTTTAATATAGAGTTTAAATTAAGCCTTTATTATAACTATTAACTATAGTAGTATTTTTAAATATGAAATATTAGTTTATATAAATTAAATTACCTATTTATTAAAGCAATAAAATAACTTAATAAAACAATCTTTAATAAAAGTAAATAAAGCTTATATTAACTTTAAAGTAATAGTAAAGGGGTTTAAAGATAAAAAAGGAAGGAATAATAATAGTAGTAGTAAAGTAAAAAGGGGAGAGGTTTAAGGGAGGGGCTATAATAAAAAAGGTATAGAGATATATAGGTAGCTTTATAGCTAGCTTTATAGCTAATAAGTTTAGGTTTTTTTATTTTTTTTTATTTTTCCCTTTGTTTTTATTTCTCTTTTTTTTTTATTATTATTTTTATATTTTTTTTTTATAGAAATAAAATAGAATACTTTAAGGCTTAATTTAATTATATATTAATACTAATATAAATGCTAAGGTGTAATATATTAGCGGTTTAAAGTAGTAGAGGTAAAGCAGTAAAGAGGCTTATATTAAGCCTATATTAAGGATTAAAAGGTATTATTATTTACTACTATTTATTTTATAAAGTAAAGGTAAGTTAATAGTATAAAAGGTAATTAATTTTAAAGAGCTACTTTACTAAGTATTATATAAAGCTAGGCTAATTAAAGGTAATATAAACCTTCTTTAAGTTTTAAATTAAGTTTACTTTAAACTTTAAAAGGTAAAGGTAGTTATATTTAAGGTATTAAAAAATAAGGTAATAAATATTTTTATAGTTACTTTAATAGTAATATATTAATAAGTTTATACTAAAGATATAATAAAAGTAAAGAAAGAAATTAAAGCTAATTTTTTTAATATAAAACTAAACTAAAGCTAATAATTTAAACTTAATAAAGTAATAGTAAAGTTAAAATACTTTTTTTTTAAAGTAAAAGTTTAAGTTTTATTTAGCTATAGTAAAGTGCTAACTTAAATACTAATAAACTATTAAAGCTTATTTCTAAAGCTATTACTTTTTTTAGTTTAATTTTAATATTTTAAATATAAAGAATATAGTAAAGTTTAATAAAGGCTAAGTTAAGAGCAGTATATAATTAATATAGAGTTATTTTTTATATTAAGCGTTATATTAAAGGTAGGTTACTATTAAAGTATAAACTATTTAGATTTTATTAACTATTTTATTTACCTTTATTTTATTATAAAATTATTAAGTATAGTAATTAAGGTATAGATTTAAAAAAGGGATTATTACTTTAGTTTTAATTAAAGACTATAGTATAGCTTTATAAATATTAATAATAGTATAAAGGTATTAAGTTTACTTTATAGTAAAGGCTTTAATAATATCTTTAGCTATACCTCTATATTTAATTAAAATATAATATAAGCCTATACTATAGTTAATAAAGCTTTAAATAATTTAAATATAAAGAAGTTTAAATTTATATAGTAAATACCTTTAAATAAATATAAAGAGTATAGTAAAGGTAAATTACTACTATATTAATTTTATAGTAAGCTTAAGCTAATAGGCCTTTTATTAAAGTTTATAATAGATTTAAATATTAAGGAAATAAACTAACTATACTAGCTAAACTATTATAGTTTTAAGTTAAACTAATATTATTATTAGCTATCTTTTCTTATTAAAGTAAATAAGTTTAATTTTTTATAAATAAAACTTTAAGCTTAATTTATAGAACTATTTTTAATAGATTATTTAAATAGTCTTAAATTAAGCTTAAGTCTCCTTTATTATATAGCTATATATTAAAATATTAGTATTATTAAAAAAGCTTAATATTAATATAAAGTTAACTATTATAAGTTTAATATAAAGTAGGGTAATATAAAGAAGGAAGAGAATTAAAGATATAAAGAACCCTTAAAGAACCTCTACAAGTACTATATAAAGGGCTACTATTTAGCTATTAAATATAAAGTAGGCTTTATATAATATAATAAAGGCTTAAGTTTAGTATATTATTTATAAAAAGAAATTAATAAAGACTATTATATAAATAGGTTCTATATAATATATTATATTAAAGGTAGCTAAAATATTAAGCTAAAGAAGTAATATAGTGCTACTATAATACTATATTATATATATAGCTTTTATTAAAATAGTAAGGGCTACCTTTATAGAATAATTAATATAGTTACTTATTTAAAGCTTTAAAAAAGTATTACCCTCCTTAACTATATAGGTAATTTACACTACTATTACTGCTTTTAATACCTTACTTATAATATTAAAAAGGGAGATTAATTTCTATATATTAATATATTTCCTTTCTTTAAATAACTTCCTTAGCTTATAAAGAACTATAACTTTAGCCTTTTAAAATAAAGCTAAGTAATACTTAATATAGTAATATATATTAAGTAAGTTAAAAAGAATATTAATAAATAGTTTACTATAAGCTTTAAAAAGCCTTATTAAAAGCTTATTAAGTTTAGAGGCTTTTTAGCTAGTTAATCCTTTAATTATATTATATATCTCTAAAGCTATAAAGTAGTCTTTTTTTAAAAATATAGTAAAGTTAAGTTAAGGGCTAAAGTTAGTTAATATATTATTTATATAAGTAGTTAAGGTAGAAAAGAATTTATTAAAAAATACCTTTACTTTATTATAATAAAAAATAGCTAAAGGTATATTATTATTACTATAGTAAAAGGTTAGAATTTAAGTAGTTTTAAATAATAAACTACTATAAAGTTAAGTTTATTATTTTAGTTTTTAAAGATTATTTTTCTTAGCTATTATATTTACTATTATATAGTATTAAAAGCTATATTATTCCTTATAAATAATTTATTTTTAATTTAAAGCTATATTAATAGTAGTTTACTAACTTACTTTAGTATAGTAGTGTTACTAAAGTCTTTAAGTATATTTTATATTATAAATAGCTTTATAAACTTTAAAGATTTACTATAACTATACTTTAAAGGTATTATAAAGGCCCTTTAATATAAAAAGAGTAGTAATAGTAATAAATTTAACTATAAACTATATAATAAAGAAGTTAAGTTAATAAAAAGTATTAAAGATAGTTAATATAAAGAAAGGGTAAAAGTAATACACTACCTTTATAATAATAAGTGTTTTATTTATTTAAAGCTATTTAAAGTAATATAAAGTTTATTTAATAGTATTAGTTATAAAACTATAATTATAAAAGGTAATATAAATAAGCTATAGAATATAGTTAAACTTAATAAAATTTAATTCTTTTAAAAATTAAGTTTAAAGGTTAAGAAATAACTAAATATAATTAATAGTATTATTTCTTTTACTTTATATTTATTATATTATTTTACTTTAAGGTATAATAAATTTAAATTACTATTAAGCTATAACTATTAAAAGTTTATTACTATTAAGTAATATATAGTTATATTAATTTTAAAGGGGGTAATATTAATTAAAGTTATTAATAAAGATATAATAATACTATAGTAGTTTTATAAAAAAGTTATAAAAGGGAGTTATTTAATTATAATAGTAAATAAAAAAGTAAATAAAGTAAATATTAATATTATAAAGGGTTATAATATATTAATTAATACTAAACTATATTATTTATAAGTTAAAGCTATATTAATAGTAAATATAAATAGCTATTTTTTTACTTTAAATTATAAATTAGTAAAAATCTAAGTTTAGGTTTAAAGGGTCTTTATTAATACTATATAGTTTTTAAATTGCTACTATATTAATTTTAAATTAAAACCTAAAAGCTAAGTAAATAAATTATATTTTTTTTATATATTTTAATATATTACTTATAATATTATATTTAATTAAAGAGTAAAGGGGTTTTTTATAATAAAGGGGCTAACTTAATACTAAGGTAGTAGTTAAAAAAGGCTTTAATAGTGCCTTAAGGCTTTAATAAAGGAGGTATAAATATTATATTAAAGCTTAAGTATTAATTATAGCTACTTTAAAGGCGCTTACTATACTTTTAAAGTAAAGCTTTATTAAAAAAAGTATTATTAACTTATTTATATTAGCTATAAATTTAAACCTTAATTTAGCTATTTATATTTATAAAGGTTAATATAAGTAAAGTAATAAAGCTATTAAGCTAGCTTAAGTATATAATATAGACTTTTATTTAGTAGTTATTAATAATTAAGTAGTGTTTTAATTAAGTAAAGTAAGTGCTTATATAGTTAGTATATTACTTCTACTTTATATTTATAATAGCTAAGTAATTAATTTTAAAAGTATACTTAATAGTAGTATAGTAGCTACAATATAAAGTTATAGTATAATATATAGTAATATAGCTAAATTTAAAGTATTAATAGTATTAATATAGGTAAAGAGCTTTATTATATAATTTAGCTTTAAATATTTTAGCTTTATAAATAACTTCTCTATAGTATAGTCTATTAGCTATATTAATATCTTTAATTTTAAAGATAAAAAGGGCTTATATTATAGTGCTATAAGGTTTTTATACTATAACTTTAGTAATACTACTGCTATTAATAAAAGTAAAATAGTAAAGAATATCTTTCTTAATAACTTAATATATATAATAAATAAGGAATCCTTTAATAATAATATTAAATACTTATTAGTTTAGTATTATATTTAAGCTAAAGGTAGTTTAAACCTATTCTATATTTTAAATATAAAGTTAGGCTATATTTTTAAAAGTAACTACTATATTACTACTATAAAGGCGCTTTATAGCTACTATAGTATCTTTATCTATAGCTTTATTAATAGTATAAATAATATTTTTTAAGCTATATTATTTAACTACTTTATTAATTAAGTTGCCTTTAATAATAGTCTCTTTATAAATATAAAGTAGTATTACTATAAAGGTAGCTAAGTAAATAAGCTTATTAATTATTAAGGTAACGCTATTAGTTATTATTAGAAATAAGGGGTTTACAGAGGCTTTTACCCTCTGGAATACTAAGGTAGTGAGGCTTAGTAAGCCAGCGGTCAGAAGGTCTCTATAGCGCTGTAGCGGTTGCTATAGGCCTTATTCCTACGTTAGAAACTTAATGCACGCTTTTTAGCACGTAAAATACGCTAAATTCTAGCTTATAAAATATAAGTGAATTTTCTTAGATTTTATCTAATTTATTTAATGTTATAGGTAGTAGGTTTAATTAACGGTTTATATAGTTATAGGCAGCTATAAAGAGATAAGTGTTCTTCTTTATATACTTACTAAGCCTATTAGTAGATCTATATAGCTAGTAAGGGCTTATAAACTACTTTTTATTTTCTATAAAATTTATTTATATAGAAAAACAAAAAAATAAACTTATAGCTATATAACTAACTTATTAATATATATACTAAAAATTTACTTAGTAAAAATCTATATATAAAAAAATCCTAAAAATCTAAAAGTTAAGAAATTTATATAAAAAAATTCCCTTTACTTTAATAATAATAAAACTCTTTATATTTCCTTTTTATAACCTTTAGTCTTTATATAATTTAATTCTAAAGACCGTTTATTTCCTTCTTTAAAGTAGCCTATAAGTTACGTAACTTAGGGCCTTATAGCTACTAAGTAGTGTAGCCTAAATCTTTAATTAAAATTTAGCTAGTATACTTTATTACTATAAAAATTAATTACTAAGGCTAATAGTCTATTAGCTTTTTAATTAAGCGTACGCTAACTATTAAAGCGTGTAATTAAGGGCAAAAAGGCTAGAAAAGTGGGGCGCTTATAGCTGCAAGCTCTTAGCTAAAACGTCTATTTTTACGCTTGCTATACGTATATATATGTATATATTACACGCACTGTTGCTAGCTTTTAACCTAAAGACCCTCTATAAAGGTCCCTATAAGGGTTAGGGTTAGGGTTATTATAAGGCCTATTAAAAGTCCTTATAGTAGATAAAGTCTCCTAAAAATAGCTGTTATTTTTAATACCCCCTTTAAAGAGGTATTCTAAAAGCTAAATAAAAAGAGGAATGCTAAATTTAAAAATAAAATCTATATAAATCTAAATAAAATCATTTAAGAAAAAGGATAACTAATTTAAAAAGTTAAAAAGCGGGGCTTCTAGTAAAAGTTAAAAAAGGCTATAGTTAAATATAGCTAATTAAATAAAATTTATTGTTAAAGTTAAAGGTTAATTTCGGTAATTATTTTAGTGATTATTTTATATTTTTTAAGTGTTTTTATAAGGGTTTTAATGCCTTTAGCTAAGTATTAAGATTTATAGCAATTGCTATAGGGATTAGAGCCCTATAAGCTCTAAGAAAATAGTGTATAGAGGCATAGCTAAGGGCTTTATTAGGCTATTAGCTAGCATTTTCTTAGTATTTAGATAAGCTATTTTAGCTAGCCTAGCTAAGACTTATTGTTAATTATAATAAAATTTTAATAAGGTATGCTTAATATAGCTGTAAAGTGTTGGATTATAGGCGGTCTTTATAGCGCCTTAGTTATTGTAAAAAATCTAAATAAGGGGCTTTATAGGGGCCTTTAGCTCCTTAAAAATGCCCTCTAGCTATTAAAGCTCTCTAAAGGTCTTATAAATTACATCCGATTTAGCTTCTATAGTAAATAAAGCTATTATACTAGCTTTTTTACTCTTCTAACTTATAAGGCCGCTAGCTAGCTTAAATAAATATATATAGGTGGATTTAAAAAAGCTTCTATCTCTAATAAAATCGCTATTATAAAACCTAACTAAGCTATAGCTAATAGCGTTGTTTTTACTTAAATTTTTAAGGGGACTTTTATAAATTATAGTAAGGTTCTAAGTATTAAAGAGGTACTTTAGTAGGCTTTTTATAGTATTTAAATATTCTAAATAAAGACTAGTTAGGGCTATAGAAAGCCACTGTAGTATAAAAGCAATATTAAGCTTAATAAGGAGCATTAAGTATATAATAGTCCCTATTATACTTTAATATTCTTTAATTTCTTAGCTTTTTAAGGTCTTAATAAACTGTGTTTTGAAGACCCTTAGCTATATTAGAATTCTAACTACCTTATAATTTTCTAGCTTAAGGTGTACTAAGGCCTCTTAAATATATTATTTTTAGTAGATTTTTAAGACCTTATTTTTTTAATTACGCTATATTTACACCCCTAAAAAGAATTCAGTAGGGCCCCTATCTTCTATAGGGTAGGCCTTATATAAGGCCTTTTTAAGCTATTAAATATATTATAAATTTAGCTTTATAAGGAGGCAATTATTAATGTAAGTGATAATAAACGTTTTAATTACTAAATTATAGAATATAGCAGGGTTAGATATAAGAGGGCTAAAATAAGGCTTTTAAGCACTTTATTTAGTATTTGCTGCCACTCTCTAAAGCTTTACTTTAGGCTATAAAGGGTCTTTTTAAGTATAATTATTTACCTTTTAAAAGCCCTATAGCTATAGCTTTTAGTTAATTTAGCTAAATATGGATTTTACTTAATAAATTCTATAAAACCCTTTAGAATTATTATATAAATAAGCTCTTTAAAGTAGCTATTTAAAAAGGCACTAATAAAGTCTACTTGCTTTATTTCTTAGTTATTTTAAGCTACTAAAGCTAGTAAGATTTACTAGCTAAGGGGAATATTAGTAGTAGTAAAGGTATCTATATAATTTAACCCTTCTATTTATATAAATCCTTTAGTAATAAGCTGTACTTTATATTTAAAAGAATTATTTTCTTTATCTCTTTTTATTTTTAATACTAAGCGATTTTTTAGAACCTTTTAGCCTTTAAGGACTTAATCTGCCTCTATAAATTTAAAGATTCTAGCCTTTAGAAGTTACTTAAATTTACTAAAAATCACTTTAAGCTATTTAGCTTTATTTAGTAAATATAAAGCTTACTTCTAAGTCTTAGGCTTACTTTTAAGTATATTTTCTTTTACTTTAAGTTATGCCTTATAGTAGATTTAATATATAAGAGCCCCTATATTAATATCTATTTTATCTAAATTTAAATCGATTTTTTCAGGCTTAAATTGCGTTAAATTTAGTGAATTTTAATCTCTAGGACTAGGGGCTTAGCTAAGCTTATTTCTAACTATTTAATTATAAGGTATAGAGTAATCCTTATTACTAAAAATAACCTTATTTAGTTGTTTTTCCCCCTCTAAGGAATTATTCCCTGGTTAAAGGATTCAAGGGTTCTAAATTTACCTCAGCCCTCTCTATAATTATAGAGGGTTTTAGGGCATTTTTGTTAGGGAAATCCCTCTTTAAAGAGCTATTATTCCTTATAGAAAGCCTAAGGAGGCCGTTAGAAATAGGGCCTATAGGTTCTATAATTCTAAAAAAGCTAGTTTTTATTATAAGCCTTTTAGAGGGAATATATATTATATAGGTCTTAGAACCTACTATAGTAAGTAGCCTACTAGGCATTATTTTAAAGGCTAGCTTTTAAGCTTTAGGTCTTTTTTCTAAAGGAATTAAGACCTTATAATAAGAGCCTATAGCTCTAAAAGAGCTATAATTAAGCATAAAGGGCCTATTAAAGTTATTAGCTAATAATTATACTAAGCACGCTAGTTTAGTTAAATTTGCTAATAAATTTATAGAATTTATAACTAAAAAAAGGATAAAATTCTATAAGAATAACAGCAAACTAGATTAGTGTAGGGTAGCCTATAATCTATCTAAAATAATATAGATAGAACGCTTAGCTAATCTATTTTATTTATAAATATAAAGGAAAGAGGTTATAAATTTTATCCCCTTTTTAGCTAGCTAGCCCTATAAAGTAGAATTAATTTCTTTACCTTTATTAAAATATAGATATTTAGGGTAGGTATTAAACTTATTCTTTAAGGCTTTAAAGAAGCTTTTAATAGTTAGAAATATAATAAGTCCCTCTTTATTAAGTATTTATAAAACCTACTTAAATTTAGTTTTTTAGTCTATTAAAAATAAGTAGATTTACTACTTATTATAAGGGGTAGGGCTAATTTTTACTGTATCCCCCTCTAGCCTATTTAAAGCTTTAAAAGGGTTAGGAATTAAATTTTTATTAGGTCTTCTAACTGCCTTAGTTTAAGTATAGGTTAGGCAGTTAAAATCCTTATTTTTAATACTAGTAAAATTTAGTATTCCCTTAGTTAATAAGCTTATTTTCTTTAGAAGGTTAATCTCTAAATGCCCTAGCTAGATATATTAAATTCTAGCTAGTCTTAGTAATTTTTAGTATAAATTAAGCTTTAAAGGTTAACTTTTAGCGCCTAAGCTTAACTTTTTAGGCCCTATAGGGCCTTCTTTTATAGCTCTCTACTAAGCTCTATTAAAGGATCTATAGGCCTTTTATTAGGGCGCCTACAGTTTTAAAGGCTTTAAAAGACCTTTTATTGTTTTTAGGTCTTTTAAAGCCTTTAAAAATATAGTAAGAGGGTCCGCTAAAGCCTATTGTGCCCCTTAAGAATTAAGCTTTAATTTAAGGGAATTAAGTGCTAAATTAAAGGAATTAAGGACCTAGCTTAGGGCTATAAGCATTAAAGAAGAAGGGGCTATAGTATTAGGGGGTTTTAGATTAAAATCCCCTAATTCTTTAATTTTAATAGCTTCCTTAGCCTATAAGGGCTCTTAAAGAGGGATTTTAATCTTTATAGGGTAGCTAAAAGCCTAATAGTTAAAATAACTATTATAGTAGCTATAAAAGCTACTAAGTAATTTTAAAAGAGGTGTATATAGGTCTTTTATTTAAAAGAAAAAGCTATGTTTTTTAATATTTAAAAGACTAATATAAGACCTATTAACTAAATATAAAGTATTTTTACTTATATATCCTCCTACTAAATAGTGCTTTAATCTACTAACTATATTTATATCTAAACCTAGAGAATATAGCGTGTCTTAAAGGATTAAAGGCCTATATTTATTAGGATTTTACTAATAAAGCACTAGAAATTTAGCTTTTTTATATCCTTTAGGATATATAGGTCCCCTATTAGTAAAGATAAGCTTAGCTTCCCCTTTTTTATAAGGAATATAGCTTATAAAGTGCTCTTTAAAATTAATTAAATACACTATAAAGCCTATATTATAAAGAAGGGAGTTCTTTATTACTTTATAATTAAAATTAAAGGCCTTAAAGGGTTTTTTATCCTTTAAGTCTTTTTTAGTGCTAATAACACTACTAAAATCACTAAAATTAATAGATTTACTGCTAGTATTAAGGCTACTAAGTCTACTAAAAAGCTTTAAAGAGCTATTAATAAGGTTAAAATTACTTAGTATAAATACACCCTCCTAAGCCTTATCCTTAGCCTTTTTAAAGGATTTCTTAAGCTAGGTTTTACCTTTCTTTTTATTAAAAAAGAACTTAAAATTTCCTTTATTTTCTTAAGGGTTATTCTTTTTATTTTTTTTATTTTTATTATAAAAATTAAGGGTTTTATTTTCTTTAGAGCCTTTATATATAAATTCCTTAAAGCTTATAGCTTTATAATTTAAAGCTTTTACTATAGTAAAGCTTTTATCTCGCTACTTTTCTAGTAGGTCTACTATTAAAAATTATAAATTTAGTGCCCTTATAGAGATCCTTAGGGCTCTATTAGTTATTATAGTAAATTATTACCTTTTTGCCTATTATAGAAAAGTAGATTTTAATGCTTATAAATATTAGTTTACTTAATTTATAGGTTCTATAAAGATATTAGAAATTACTAATTTAGCTAATAAATTATTAAATAAAGTATTAAAAGCCTCTAAGAATTCCTTAAAGCCTTAGAAATTTAAGCTATAGAATTAAAAATATAGGGAGCTATATTATATTTTAGCACTTTAAAAATACTGCCTTTTTAAAAGGCTAAAGGCTTCTACTAGGTTTTATTACTAAATTGTAGCAGCTTAAAGGCCTTTAAAATAGCTATCTCTTAGAAGTATAATAATAATAGCTTAGTTAGGATTATTTAAATTACTAGAAAATCCCTTAGAATTATTTAGAAAATTAGGCATTTTTAAAGCCTTAAATTAAATTACTAAGGCTTATTTTTATTAATTATAATTTTCTAATCCCTTTAGCCTTATAGCCTTTAAGAAGCTATAAACCCTTTTATTAAATTCCTTAATAATAGAGTTATTATAGGAATTTAATATATTAGAAGCCTTATTTTAGCTTACACTTCTACTAAAATTAAAATCTTTTAGTAGTGTATTTGCTAGCTTATTTACTAAGTTATTAGCTATAGTTATAGCTAAATCTTCTAATTTTTATAGAATATTAAAGATATTATTATTTTAAGTAGTAATTCACTAGTTTATAGAATTAACTTAAACCTACTCTTAGCTCTTAGCTTAGGGCCTTAAGTTTATAGAGTCTATAGCTACTAAATTATAAAGAAAGGAAAAGCTCTATAAAGTAAGAATTTATAGAAAAAATACTTATAAAAGCTTTTATTTATAGGTCTTAGCCTTTAAAAATAGGAATATTTCTAAAGCCTTTATAGAAGGAAAGCTTTTATAATATTTCCTTTTTATAGAGGGAAATACCTCTATACTCTTTTTATAGAAATAGGAGTTTTCTATATCTTTTTTTTTATAGAAAAAGGAATACTTCTATAATTTATAGATTTTATTTTTATAGAAGTAGAATTTCTTCTATACTATATTTCTCTCTATTTTATAGAAGAGAAGACTTCTTTTAGTAAATTTATTCTATTTTTATAGAAGAAATAATAGCTTTTAAGTCTTTCTTTAAGTCTATACCTTAATATAGAAAATTTAAATAATTTTTAGTAAATTTTCTCTTTATTTTATAAAATTTAGTGAATTTTTTAGTACTTAAAAAGTGCTTTTAAGCTTATAATCTATTAGAAATAAGGGGTTTATAAAGGCTTTTACCCTTTAAAATACTAAGGTAGTAAGGCTTAGTAAGCTAGCGGTTAAAAGGTCTTTACAGCGCTATAGTAGTTACTATAGGCCTTATTTCTACGTTAAAAGCTTAATATATACTTTTTAGCATATAAAATACATTAAATTCTAGCTTATAAAATATAAGTGAATTTTTTTAGATTTTATTTAATTTATTTAATATTATAGGTTGTAGGTTTAATTAATAGTCTATATAGTTATAAGTAGCTATAAGGAGATAAGTATTCTTCCTTATATACCTATTAAGCTTATTAATAAATCTATATAGCTAGTAAGGGCTTATAAGCTACTTTTTATTTTTTATAAAATTTATTTATATAAAAAAATAAAAAAATAAACTTATAGCTATATAACTAACTTACTAATATATATACTAAAAATTTACTTAGTGAAAATCTATATATAAAAAAATCCTAAAAATTTAAAAATTAGGAAATTTATATAGAAAAATTCCCTTTACTTTAGTAATAATAAAACTCTTTATATTTCCTTTCTATAACCTTTAGTCTTTATATAATTTAATTTTAAAGATCTTTTATTTCCTTCTTTAAGGTAGCCTATAAATTATATAACCTAAGGCTTTATAGCTGCTAAATAGCATAGCTTAAATCTTTAATTAAAATTTAGTTAGTGTACTTTATTACTATAAAAATTAATTACTAAAGCTAATAGTCTATTAGCTTTTTAATTAAGTGTACGCTAGCTATTAAAGTATATAATTAAAGGCAAAAAGGCTAAAAAAGTAGGGCGCTTATAGCTGTAAGCTCTTAGCTAAAACGTCTATTTTTACGCTTGCTACGCGCGCGCGCACGCGTGTGTTGCGCGCACCGTCGCCAGCTTTCAACCTAAAGACCCCCTATAAAGGTCCCTATAGGGGTCAGGGTTAGGGTCGTTATAAGGCCTGTTAAAAGTCCTTATAGTGGATGAGGTCTCCTGAAAATAGCTGTTATTTTCAACAGTTATAATTCTAGCCTATATTATAGCTAATGTAGTTCTAAGTTAAATAGCCTTTTTAATTACCCTTTTAACTATTACTTTAAGGTTAGTAGTTATAATTAGTTTTTAGAGATTAGTAGGTTACCTATAATAGGCCTATATTATTTCTACATTAATAATATATAAAATAACCTTTTAGACTCCTTTTAGTAAAAAGGTTAGTATAAATTTAGCAATTTTATTATATTTCTATTATAAATAAACTAATATTTAGTTTTAAGCTATATTAGCTATAGTATTAACTTAGTTTCCTATTATAAACTTACTATAGTAAATAAAAGAATTATAGTAACTCTATAAAATACTATAGTTTTCTATATTAATATCTATTATTATTATACTACTTACTACGCCTATACTTTAAATATAATATATTATTATAAAGGGGGGTAAATAAGTATAGTAAAACTTTTTATCTACTTTTTAAGTTAATTTAAGTTAATTCTGTAGCGTTATTGTAGTGTAGGCGAAATCGCAAAAGTTAGAAGTTTTAATATAATATAATTAAATTAAAACTAATATTAATATAAAACTATTATAATAAAAAGGGAGGGGGTTATTTATAATTTTCAATAATAAAAAAAAAGAGAAGAGGTTAAATAAAGTAAAGGGAATTTTTTTTATAACTAAACCCCCCCCCCTTTTATAGTAATTAATAAATAGCTAGTAGCTAAACTATATAGTTTCTATAATACTATATAGACTTTTATAAAAGCTAGTAGTTAATTTTTAATAATAAAGTAGTAATTTATTAAATATAAAGCAGTATTAAGTTAAACTTTAATTTAAGTATTAAAGGTAGTATATTACTTTTTACTATTAATATATTATATTATTACTACTAAATTTTTAATTCTTTACTATACTACTTTAATAATATTATTTATTTACATACTCTTTAATAATACTAGCTAAAATAAGCTAGCTATATACTAACTTTTATAATTAATAATTATATAAAACTACTTTAGCTTTAAAGTAAATACTTTATAATAGTATATAGGTTTTCCCCTTTATATTAAGGTTTTTTCTATATAAATTAAGTAGTAGAGGTATTAAATACTAAGCTTAATATAGCCTAGCTAGCGTATATATATAAATAATATAATTACTATATAAGCTATAATATCCTTTATAATAATTATAATAAAGCAATAAAATACTATTATAATATTACCTTTAATATTAACTTTTACTATTTAAAAAAATATAATAAAGCTTATTAATATAAATACTAAACCTAAAACTATAAAGGAGATATTTTTATAATTAATATTAATTTTATTACCTTTAAAAATACTACTTTTTAAAAAAATAAAAGGTTAATAAAAAATAAACCTTAAAGTAAAATAAACCATTTATTAAAGGGTAAGTAAATAGTATAAGTAAAATAAAATATTATTAAACAGTAGTATTAAATAAGTTAATATTTATATTATAATATTACTAAGTATTATATTTAAAGCTATAACTTTTTCCCTACTTTTTATTTAAATATAATAACTATTTAAATTTATAAAGTCTTTAATAAAGGGATAGTAAGTAAGCCTTTTAAGTTTAATTTTAAAAAAAAATATATTTATTATTTAAATTTTAATAATAAATATTAATTAAGTAATAAAAACTTATACTACTTACTTTTTAATAATTTAATATATTTATATAAAGAAATAAAGGGCTATACAAAGGAACTACTATTTCTTTTATTTATTTTTTATAATAATATTATATTTTTTAATACTTAAGTTAATAGTAATTATAATAGTTTTACTATTATAAGTAAATATATTATATAATACTTAAAACTTTAATATATCTTTTTCTTTACTTTATATTAAATTACTATAGTAATAAAGGTTATTATAAAATAAAAATAAATTTTTATATAATATTTATATATTACTTATTTAATATACTTTAAAACTAATATTAATAATTAAGTATTTTTTATAATAGTTTATATAATCTTTAGCCTTTTATATAACTATATTTTAAAATTACCTTAACTATTATAAAATAAAATAAAGATTTATATTATTTATTACTTTTTTATTATAAAAGCTTAATTAAGCCTTTAAGTTTAAACTATAAATAATTATTATACTTTTACCTTTACTATAGTAATATTAAGATTTATTTATATAGCTTTAATATAATATATAGCTAAATTAAATATATTTCTTACTTTTATAGTAATTAATTTATAGAAAATTAATACTATTTTATTAAATATAGTAAAAGACCTAACCCTTTTAAATACTATTATTATAAAATAACTTTTATTAAAATTATAAAACTTTATAAATATTTTTAATAAAGAAAAAGCTAATACTTTTCTATTATATTAAAGTTATTTAAATTACTATATTTATTTATAAAATAACTTAAATAGCTTTACTTTAAAACTTTAATAGGTATTGCTATATAATTGTTAGGTGTTAATAAGGTAGCTAGGTAAAGGCAATATAGTGACTAGTATATTAACTAAAGCTTACTTCTTCTAAGTCTTTTCCCTTTATATATACACCACTTAGGGTTTATATATTAAGTGTATAACTAAGCACTAATAATAAAAAGTCGCTATAGCTAGTCTTATAAGTTCCTTATAATTACCCCTCTCTTTATATTAATATCCTAGTAGCTTTTACTTTAATTATTGCTTACTTTATAACTTAATAGTAATAAGCTCTTATTATATTATTAAATAATAATACTATTTATATATATAGTAAAGTATAATTACCTTACCTTTTTAAAAGTAAGTTACTTACTATTTCTTACCTTTTTTATTATTTCTATAATAACTTAAATAATTATTACTTAAAGTTATATTATTAGTAAATATAAATAATATATATATTAAATTACTTATAAGTAAGTTATAACTTTATAAACGCTACCTTCTTAGCTATTTTTTACTTTTATAATATTACTATTTTTATATTTTATTTTCTATTTTTCTTTTTTCTTTTAAATTATATATCCCTATCTCTTTATTAGCTTTTCTTTATTATAGAGCTTATAGTTATTAAGCTTTTTTATTATATTTATATATATTATATATATATAAGTTATAATAAATATAAGGCTAATTTACTTTTTAAGCCTACCTTTATAGTAATTTACTATATATATCTATATAAACTATTTTAAAGTAAGAAGTATAAGGTATTATATTATTATATATAATATAATAAATGTAATAACTTATACTTTAAGGTATATTTTTTTATTTTAAATTCTTTAGGTTTTTACTAATAATTCCTTAGATATTTATTATAATATAGAGGTTTTAGAATAACCTTTTATTTATTTATAGATAGCTTAAAATATTTATAAATACTAAGTAAGATAAGCCTATAATAATTATAGATAATAATAGTAATAAAGCTAATAATTTTTTTATTTTTAAAAAGAATATATAAGAGTTTTTTACCTACCTTTTACTTATACTTTTATATAGTTTTAATTATATTAAGTAAGTTTATTAGTTTATTTATAGCTTTACTAAGGCTAAGAAAAGTATTTATATATAGTAAAACACTTTCTTTTTTTTTAGTTTTTACTAATAATTTATAGCTTATATATATTACTTTTAAGTAATTTATTTTAAACTATTAATTAATTTAAATTATATAGTGCCTAGCTCTTTAGCTAAAAATTATAAGTATTTTTATTTATTTTACTAATATACTACTAACTTTACTAGCTAAACTATAACATTAAGTTTAATAATTAAAAGCATTATTTATTACTTTACCTTTACTTTAAAGAGGTTAAATATACTATATAGGTAGTAATAATTTATTAAGTTTTCTTTTATACTAAAAAGGTACTTAAAGTAAATAGTTAAAGTTTAATTTAAATACTTAAAGAAGGGATAATAAGTTATTATACCTTTTAAAATATATTAAAATTATTTCTTATTAATCTCCCCTCTATTTAAGTAGTAGTTTAGCTATATATTGCTTATTTTTCTATTTTTAGTTTTTTTTTTTTAATAAATATAGGAATTTTATTTTTCTTTTTATATTTTAATTAGTTTTTATTATTATATAGCTATGCCTTTAGTTTTATTTCAGTTTTTCTATAATATACTATAATAAATATAAGTATATTAATATCTTCTTTTACTATTTATTAATTATATTTATTAAGCTATTCTTTTTATTTTATAAAGTAATAAGTATTTCTTTATATAGTTTTTTTATTATAGATTTCTTTTACTTTATATTCTTTATTTTCTTCTTTTAAATTTAAAATTACTAATTATTTTTTATAATTACACTGCCCTTTTTATAGTTTTAAAAGGCTAATATAAAATATATTATAAAGTTATTTATATTTCTTTAATAGTTTTAAATAATATACTTACTTTTGTATTATATTTAAGATTTAAAATAGTTTTAAATACTTAAGGTTTAGCTTCTTTTTTATATTTTTAATTTTAATATTCTTTATAAATAATAAAACTATTTCCCCTTTAGTAAAGGTTTTTTTTTAGTATTTTTTATTATAGTATTTTACTTATACTTCTATTACTTCTTTTTATACTTTTATTAATTTTTTTTAAATTTTATATAATTTTTATACTTTTACTTTTACTTTTAATACCTCTTTCTTTAAGCTATTATTTTTAATAGCTAAGTAAAACTTAAGGTAATAATTAAAAAGTATATAGTTTAATATATATTTTATTATATAATTAACTATATTATTATAAATAAACTATATTTATAGTAGAAGTATAAGCTAAATTAGCTAGTATTTCTTTATAAAGTATTATAAGTAGTATTTAAAAACTTAATTAATTTATTTTATTTATTTATTAATTTATAGGTAAAATACTATAAATAGTTTTCTCTTTATTTTTAAATAGTAGTAAAGATTACTTTAAAATATATTAATAAATACTAACCCTTTATTAAATATTACCTCTTTTATAAGATTAAATTAAAGCTTTATCTCTTTATAATATATTTTAGCTAATTTTACTATATTAAGTGTAGTTATAATTAATAAAAACACTATATATTTAATATATAAATCTATAATTATTAATATTATATTTACTTATTTATTATTATTATATACCTTTAATAACTTAATAATAAAGTTTATAGAAACTTTAACTTAAAGTTATTAAAAAGTTAATAGAGATTTTAGCTATTTATATAGTTAATATTATTAAGCTATAACTCTTTAATATATTTTATAGCTTAAAATATATTTTAATACTATTTATTTTATTATTAATTAATAGAAGACTTAATATAAAAGCTTAATAATTCTATTTATTTTAAAATAATTAGCTAAAGAATTATTATAATATAACTATAAAAGCTTTTACTATAAAATAAGCTTTTAAAAAATAACTACTTAATTTTTATATTGTAAAAGGTTATTTATATTATATTACTATACTTTTACCTTTCCCTTTAAATTTACTTTAGCTATACCTTTAGTAATTTCTTTAAAGTTTAAATTTTACTTTTAAGCTTTTTATAATACTTTTATTAAAAATTTATAAATCTTTATTATATAAAGGTTAAATAACTTAATAGCCTTTTATACCTTTTATATATTAATATATTAAATATAAATAACTTTATTTTTAAAATTACTTAGTTTTATTTATAATTTAATTAATATTTTAATAATTACTTTAATTATTTAAGTAATAAAGTAAAGCTTATACCCTTTACTAATTAAAACTAATTATATCTTTAAAGGTATTTTATTAAGCTATTACCTCTTTATAAATAAGTCTTTATTTATAGTATTTAATACTATTTATTTTTATAACTTAAAAATTATTTCTTTATTACTTAGCCTTTTACCTTTATAATTAAGCCTTTTTAATAAAGTATTAATAAAGTTACTTTTCTTTATTTAATACTTTATTATAAAGTTAAATAAATTTAAAAATATATACTATTTTACTTATTATTTATTAAATTTTCTTTATATTATAAATAATTATAAATTATAGTAGTTTAATAATATTTCTATTAAATTATTTACCTTTTTTAAGTAGTATTATTAATATTGAAATAACTTAACTATTATAAAGAGTTTTTAATTAACTATTTTATAATTTTACTTAATATTTATAAATTTATAAAATTAAAATATAATAAAGTAATATTACCTTTTATTATTTAATTATAATATAATACTAAGTATTATAAATATTAAAGCATTTATTTTAATATAAATAAATTAGTTTAATTAATAGTAATAAAATAAAGGTACTTTTTAAAAGGCTACTTTTAATTAATTAAATACTATATATTTCTTTTCTTTAAATAAAAATTTCTTAATTAATATTTTCTTTTAATTACTCTTTATTAATATATTTAAAAGTGCTATAATTATAAAGTAATAGTGTATAAATTATTAATAGAAATTATAAAATCTTAAGAATACTTATATATTTTAATACCTTTATAGTTTCTTTTAATTTGTAATAGTTTTTGTTACGCGTTAGATACGGCACGTAAAGCGTAGGCATTCATAACTTGTGGAATGCGTTATAAACAATTATAAGAGGAATTATAAAAGAGAACATATATAAGTTATAGATAGGTATATAGTTATATATAGTAATAAAGTTGCCTTTCTACTTATATTCTTAAGAATTCTCCTTTTATATAAGGAATTCTATTCTATAATAGGTTTAGAGCGTGTAAGAGATAAGTCTGTCTTAGACTGTTTATAGGTAGAAAGAAAATTATAAAACTATATATTATAGTAAACACTAGTTAGTTTATATGTTAAGTGAAATAAAAATGTAAAATTATAGAAAACTATATATTACAGTAGACACTAGCTAGTTTATATATTAAGTGAAATAAAAATATAAAATTATAGAAAACTATATATTATAGTAAACACTAACTATTTCTATATATTAGAGAAAAGAAAATTAATATATAGCATTATATATGCCTTAAGGATCTTATTAAATAAAATAAGGAAGCGAGATATAGAGTGTAAAATATATAATTAATTTATAAAAGAAAATAACAATATCCTCTGTTTTTATAGTATACTATATAGACTTTTATACACTCTTTTTAAAGATAAGTAGAAATATAAGGGTAGATATTATATAAAAGTAAAGTTATAACTGCTGCCTCTCCTATACTATACCTATAATTATTATAGTATAGTTAAGGGCGTTAGTAGGTTAGTATTTTATAGAAAAAATAATTATTATATAAAAAGGTTTTCTTCCTCTTTTACAGTAAGAAGGGCGTTATCTTCTTTATCCTTATTAACGGAGGTATCTTTAAATATAGTGTGTTTTATATTATAAACGCTATATTCTATATAGCTAAAGATATTTTATTCTTTAGGTTCTATTAGTTCCGCTACTTAAAGCTATTTATTAATATTAAGGTCTATTATAGGGCGTTTAAGGTTTTCTTTAAGACCTATCTAAATGTTATAGTTTATTAGATATAGGCTATATAGGTAAATAACTAATAAGCTTATCCTTTAGAAATAATTAGGATACTTAGTGTAGTTATATTTATAAAGGTTAATGCTAAAAATCCTCTTAACTTCTATAAATAAACAGCTTAGAACTAGGGGAATAACTAGTGATTTATATATATAGTATATAATTTCTACGTGGAGTCGCTTATAATTCTATTGCTATTTAATAGCTACTATATAGATAATGTACTTTTTATAGGTGTTAATTGCCTTTAAGGTGTTAATACCTACTATATAGAGGCTATAATTAATTCGCTCTTTAGTAAATTAAAGAGCTTATTTACCTATACTGTAAATTACGTAAATTTGTAATTTAGTTTAGGATCCCTAATAGGTAAGCAGAGAATTAGTGTAAAATAGTAGGTATTTATAAAAAGGAGTATTATTTATAATTTAATTAATAGCGTTCTAAAATTCTATAAAGGTAAGTTGCTAAATCTATTTATATATAAAGCAATTATTTAGGAAATAGAAGCGAATTTATATAAATATTATTATTTTAAATATATTACGCTTATATTTAAGGAAACCCTACTTTATTTAAAGGGATCTTAGTCTACCGCTTCCTATACTTATAGCTTTAAAGCATTTATAGAAGTATAAATATATTTAATAATTATTACTTCCTTTAGTAAGTTTCCTTAGGATATAGTAGTTAATATATTTTATAAAGCTATTAGTAATTAAACTCTATTGTTTATCCTTAGTGAGGATCTTTTTAGTAAAAGTAAAGACGTTCTTTAAAAGCTAAACTAAGGCTTCTATACTAAGCTTAGTAATATATTAATAGAACTCTTAAGTAATAGAGTGCTAGGTCTGCTAGTATTCTTAATATAGAAACTAGATTTAGTTAAGTAGCTAAACTTAGCGAATACTACTTAAAAGTATATAGTCCTACCTTTATAAGTAAGCTAGCTTATAGATAGTAAGGTTTTAGTATTAAATTCTCCTATTATTATAAATTATTCTTAGAACTAAAGCACCTTATTTAGCAGCCTTACCTTCTATAACTATAGTGGTAATACGCTTAGTATATTGCTATATAGTGTTATAGCTTTAATCTATCTTTTAGTAAGTAGTATTTTATTCTTTAGTTACTATTTTAATATATAGATTACGTTTCTACTATAAAAGTCTATAAAACTTATAAAAAGATAAAAGGGAGTGTATATTTAAGCTTAAAGATATTAAAAGTAGCTAAGGGGAAATAAAAGGAAATAATAAAGGGAAGGGTAAAGGAAAGGATAGAATAAAAAGGGAAAGAGAGATAGTAATAAAGTAAGGGAAAAGAAATATTAGTTATAGTAAGCAGCTAGTTAGTGTAGCTATAAGCTAAGTAAAAGGGGTAAATCACTTTATTTTTACCTTTACTAAGCTTAGTATAGCTTTATAGATAATATACAGTATTTCTATTATAGGCGCGTTTATTCTTACTTTTACTAAGCCTAATATAGCTTTATAAGCAGTATATAGTGTGTCTATTATAGGCGCGTTAAGGCTATAAGGGAGTGCGGTTTTGTAAAAGAAATATAGTAACCTTTTAGCTTAGTAGGGTGTTTAATAAGATTAAGGTAGGGGATTGTTATAATAATTAGGTTACTATATATCTTTATATATAAGGGTTATAAGGCATTCTATAGCTAGTTATAGTATTATAGCTTTATAGCTAATAAGGTTTTTACTAAAAGAAAGGCGGTTATTTATAAGTAAATACATTTCTTTATACTCTATTAATCCTAGGTTTCTATATACTATATTATTTAAACACATTAAGGCGTTATAGTATTGCTTCTAAGACTTATAGTTTTTTATAGAAAGTGCCTATTCCTTACTTTCTATATTTAAAAATGCTTTAAAGGCTAGGGTAATAATCTATAATGCTAGTTTAGGATTTAGTTAAGGTGATTTTTAGCTTAATATTTACTATATTAGTAGTGGAATTTACCCTTAGGCGCTTATAGGTTCTCTATAAAAGATCGTTGTTGTTAGCTTTATTAGCGTTAATAGATTAAAAACTAGTCCTTAAAGGCGTAGTTATAGGCTATAGTATTTTTATAGCCTAAACCTATAAGCTTAGTGTACTAATATCTATATAAAGTTAGGTTTATACTTTAGTGTTATAAATAATACTAGTTTCCGCTATTGCTAAGTATAATACTAGCTTTTTAATACTAATATTAGTGAGGATAGTGTCTTTAAGTGGAGTAAACTAAAAGGTTTTATTAGAAGCGAGGCTATAAATGTAAAGGAGGTTAAGGATTAAGGTAAAGAAAGCCTTTATTTTTCTTTATAGATATATTATAGCTTTACTATAGTTTTTTAAGGTTAAATTATTAGCTAGGCTAGTAAATACTGCTATTATAGTAGTATTTTCCCTTTTATAGTTATCCTCCTTTATTCTATAGACTTCCTTCTTTATTTTAATAAGTCTTTAGGTTAGGTTTTAAAACTTACTATTAAACTCTATAAAGTATTTAAGTAATATAGCGCTAGGGATTTATATAAAGTCAGCCCTTTATATTGCAGTAAGGGAGCCTATAATAGTACTATTAATATATCTTTAGCTATAAGTAAAGCGGATGCTTAGGATTTTATAGTAGTTTAGTATTTATATTTTATAGTTTTTACCCTTAATACTGCCTTTAAAGTAGTAGATATAAACTGCCTTTTTAAGGCTATTTTAAACGCTATAGATAAGGGGAAGTTTTAAGGATCTATAGGTTATACTACCTTTCTTTAGCGTTAAGTATATCGCTTTTAAAGCCACTCTCTCTTTATTAATAATGCTAAAGGCAATATAAAGGGTAGTTAGCTATAGTTTATATAAGCTATTATCTTCTATAATAGAAACCCTATTATTAGTAATTATCGCTCCCTATATAGTAAATTCTTAACTTATAGAGTGTAGGATATTTTTATAAAACTATTGTTTCTTTATATTACCCTAACCTTAGAAGCGCTACTTTATATATAGAACTGAAAAGGGTTTACAATTACTAGCGGCTTTGCTATTGTCTATTAATAGATATTTACTATAGTATTTTGCCTTTAAGGCGTTCTATTCTAGGATTTTATTATTTACTACAATGTATTTAGTATTGTTAGCTCTGCTAAGTTAATATAAATAGCTAAGGCTATAGTATTTCTAAATATATTTAAGGGTAGCTTTATTTATAAAGTACTTAGCTACTATTCTATTAAATCGCTATATTATAGGGTTTTAAGGTTAAGCTAGGTTAATTATTTCTTTATTAGGACTTAGGTTAGGCGTTTTTTTATTAAAGAAATTATTATTATTTTAAGGTAGATCGCTAAATAGCTTTTAGTATTTATTATTAATTATAGCTATAGAGTTACTAAGTATATAAAAGTTAGTAGGTAGTGTATAAAGGTTAGCAGCTATATTAAAGGTAGCTAAATAAATATAGGAGGCTATATTATAAGTAATTAGGTTTATATTAAGGATATTAAATCTTTTTATACTAAGATTGTATTCTTTTAACTTATTAATATAGAGGAAGTTATTATTATATTTCTAAAGTTATATAAAACCTTATAAGGGATCTATTATTAAAGATTTGTTTATTGCTTCTATATAAAAGGGCGTTAGAGAGAGTTAAGGAGGCATTAAAGAGCTTATAGTAGTTATAGTTAATAAATAGTTATTAAGGATATAAATAGAGAATCCTAAAAAGGTTTCTATAAAGCTCCTTTAGGCTTATTACTACTTTTAAATTAGGTTTTCTTAATTATTTACTATTATAAGTAAAAAATACCGTTATTTCTAATAAGTTTAGAGGACAATTAATGGTATTTAAAAGCAATTTTAGTAAATATAATTAGAAATAAAGAGAGGTAAGTAGAGGGTTAAATAAATAAAAACATAGAATTTAGTTAAAAAAGGGGGATAATTAGGAAAGGTTATAGGGTTTTCTTAGTCTTAGATTATAGGGAATAAGGTAAGTCTAAAGTAAGGTATGTAAATAGAGGACTATAGCTTAGAAGCTATAGTATTCTATAAGCGCTTATTAACTTATAAAGGTCCTTAATCCCTTCTTTTAAGTACTCGCTTAGTTTAGTTAGTTAATCTTAGTGTAGGGCAGGCTTAGTGCCCTTCCTTTACTGTTTTATTTTCTAGTTAATTAGGTGTTTTTAAAGGTATTCTTCCACTATCTCGCTAGCGTTAACCTATATGTCTTCTTTAAATATTTATTAATTATCCTTTACTATATATCCTTTCTATTAAATAAGAAATTTAAGTTTAGGTTCCTACCCTTTCTTATAGAAAAAACAAGCCCTATAGTTACTAATTTACTTAATTTCCTAGTGGTCTGCCTTAAAGCTACCTTTAAGGGCTATTAAGGGTAGCGTAGTAGCTTACCTTTAGAAAGGGTCGCTTCTTTACTATAGTTTCTATAGATAGGCTGCTAAAACCACTAAATATATATAGAATCTAGCTAGGAAATCTAAGTAAAAAGAAAGTGGTAAGATTTACTTTAATACCTTAAAAGGCTTAGCTCTTTAAAGTAACTACTTTTTTTTAAGTTTCTTTAAAAGCTTATATTTTAAATAAAGTTAAAGGTATACTATATTGTTAACGCTAATATTTATTAAGTTATACTTAGAGTTATATTAGATTTTAATAAGGGTAGCTACTATAGTAATAGTGTATTCTACCTTCTACTAATATAGATATCTAAAAATAGTAAGGTTAGCGTCCTTTAGGTTAAAGCTAGTATCTTTTATACTATAGAGGAGGTTTATAACTAATAGTAGCTTATATTTAAGAACTAGCTTATTAAGAGAACGACTAATAGCTGCGGCTATTATATTGTTTAAGTAGTGCTATAGTGTAGAAAGGATATTAACCTATAATACATTAAGGTTAGTTATTATATAGAAGTAAATTGCTATTATTATAGTTTAGTTCTTTTTTTTAACTAAACCATTAATTTAAGGGTAATATATAGTTAATATAAAGAGTTTAACGTTAAGGGTGTAAAATAGTGCTTTCTATAAGTTAAAGAGGAATTTAGAATTATAATTACTAATAATTTCTTTAGAGAGGCCTTAATCTATAAGGTATAGTAATTAAAGTAGTAGTTTAGCCTAAATTTCTACTGTATATATCTTATACCTTAATATAAGGATAGTCTTCTTACTAAATAAGCAATTTACTAGGTATAGAATATTTAGAGTGTTAAATCCCTTAACTAACTAAGCTGTGTTAATAGATAGTTTCTTTAGTATATTAGTAATAAAATCTAGGGATATTATATAAAAAGAAGTAGGCTTTATCTGTAAAGGGTATATTTCGCTAACGGCTCTGCTTTATAATATAGAATTCTCCCTATATATAGAGTAGTATATAATATAATTGTAGATTTACTTACTTATACCTAAAAAAACTACTGCTCTTAGCTCCTTAACTATATAGCTAATACTAAAGTAATAGCAATTATTATAAACTATAGCTAGAATTTCCTCTATATAATTATAAGATATATATAGCTAGTAATATCCTTTAAAGTTCTAATAGTATAATAATTTATTATTGTAAAGGTCCTAGCTATATATTAAGATTTATAAGTAATAGCAGCTAAGTTATTGTTGTTTTTAGCGGTGGTTTATAATACTTTATAAGATATAGCTATACTTTAGGTCAGTACAATACCCTATTAATATAGCTTCTTTAAGCTAGAAATTAATTATAACTCCTACTATATAGTCTTTATTAAAATATATATAAGCGTTTAGTTTATTAAAAGTACTACTATTTATTACTTCTTAATAGCTAAGTTTAATAGGGAGTCTTAAAAGCGTATTAAGGACTATATTTAGGACTTTAAAAATGTAGATTATATATAAGTTAAACTATAAAAGGTAGTTTACAACTTTTGTTAATTTAAGGTTAGCTTTATTAAAATCTATTATTATAAGTAATATATAATAAATAATCCCTTTTACTAAAGTATAATCTATTATAATGTTAATAGAAGCAAGGTTAAATTAAGCTATTTTATATAGTTTATACATTCTTTATATAATAATAGCAATCTCCACTTTAGTTAAGCTATAGCGTTTTTTAATAGTAGAGGTAGGTTATAAAAGAATAGCAATAGGTTATAACTTATTACTATTAATGTCCTTTCTAGGAATGCTTATACCGTCCTATTCTATATTAAATTAAAAAGTGTATAGGCTAAACCCTTTTTTATATATATATACTTTAAAGAAAAATAGTTTCTCTAAATTATAGTACTAAAGGAGTACCTTTATATATAAAAGGTTATATAAGTTTTTAAAGGCTATAGTTTTCTCCTTAGTAGGTTTAAAAGTCTTAGACTTTACTATTTATTTTTAAACTTATTTTAAAGAGCTAGGTAGAATCTTATTCCTTTCTTTAACTTCTTATAAAAAGCTTATTTTCCTATTCTAAAGAGAGTAAATATCAATATTAAACTATAGCACATTAGCGTAGAAATAACCCACTATTTTAATAAAGGTTTTAAGATTAGCTAGTGTAGTTAGCATTTATAAGCGCTTAAGAGCCTTTACTCTATTATTTATATTAATAAAGCTGTTTACGTTAATAATAAACCCTAGTAGCTAAATAAAGGGATATTTAATAAAAGACTTACTAACTAAGATATAAAGGCAAGCCTTATTAATAATATTAAAAACAATCTTAAAATAGTAAAGGTAGTCCTTAAGGGTATTTAAGAAAATTATAATATTGTTAATATAAACCTAAATAAAGTTATAGTTATAAAATAAGCGATCTATAAAGCGCTATATATATACTAATAAGTTCTTATACCCCTATATTATAACATAGGATACCTCTACGCCTTTTTTTAAGATAATTACTATTTAGTTATAATGGTTTAAATGTATTAGAAGCTAATTAAAAAATCCTATAGCGTTTAAAAGGGTTTTCCACTTCTTTCTGTAGGCGTTATTTATAATATTGCCTTAGTTAAGTAGCGGGTAGATATCTAGCATTATTATATAGTTAACTAGTTATATATCTATAACCTTACATGCCTTTATTACTCCACCAGTTATTCGCTAGATAATAAATCCTAGACATAGGCAAAGAGCCTTTTCTCCGCTATTTAAAAATAATATCTTACTAACTTTATGCTTTTTATTTTAAATTTTATAGAATTTCTTATAATCCTTTTAGCTAAGGTTATAGACCTATAAGGGTTTAACCTTATTCTACTATTTAAAGACGAAGTTAATATATATTTTATCTTTATTAGCTATAGAGACTACCCCTTTATCTTAATAGATATTAAATTTATTAAAGAGTTTAATAAGTTAAGTAGCTATATTAGTGTTAAGGTTAGCTACTTTAACACTAAAGATATTATAGATAAACAGAATATTTTTAAAGTAGGAGATGCTATATAATAATATCCCTTTATTAATAGCTTTAGGGTTAAGGTCCTTATTGTTTTTAAGGAGTTCTATATCTTTAATTCTAAAGGCTATAATATCTTTAAGACAGTTAAAAATTAAGCTATTTAAGATAATAATATTATCTCTATAGAAAGCTATATATTAGTAGATATTAGGGATAGTATAGTAGGAACTAACTAAACTTATAGCTTTAAGAGTTCCTAGCTATTGTTTTATCTTAATATATAAGGGCTTATTAGTATTATTATAAATAGGGAGTAGCTTCTCCCGACTCTATTAAATAAAAATATTAAAAATTTAACAATGCCTTAAGTAGAAGTAGTAAACGTTAGTTTTCTATTTATTTTAAAGGTCTTTCCACTTAATTAGTAAAATCCCTATAAAATGTAGAGGAATTATTATAGCGTAGACTACTATAACCCTTTAAATTAGTATTAAGTATAGTGTGTAAAAGATTTATCCCTCTACTACTATACTATAGACTGTATAGAAAGTTACGCTAAGATTAATAAAATTAATTTATATGCTATAATTATATATAAATTTTATATTAATAAGTATTTAAGGTATAAGGTTATCTATAATGTTTATAATAACTATAAAGTAGCTAGAAACCTAAGTGCCTCTTATAGTGCTAGGAATATAAAAGTTAAATATTACTGTTTTAGTAATAGAGAATAAGGAATTTACACTATTTACTGTTTTAGGGTTTTAGGTGCCCTATTTAATATTGTAGCTATTTTACTTAAGCTATTCTTTATTAACTAAAATAAAGGAGGTTTTAGTATTTAAGTAGATTCTATATCCCTTACCTTTATTATTAAAATATACTAATATTTTAAGGTATATTAAGGCTTTTATTTTTCTATTAACTTTAAGCTACTTTAGGTAGATAACTGCCTTTATAACTTAGCCGCTAGTGATTCTACTGCTAAGCTTTATAATTACTAAGGGTGCCTTAAAGTAGTTCCTTATATTAACGTAGGTAATATAGATATCTATATAGTTGTTATTTAGTTCTAAAGCTAATATAGGCATTTTACTAGGCGCTGCTGTGTTTATAATTACTAAGAGATTATAGGTTAGAAGGTTTAGCGCTTTAGTAATAATAATTAAGGGTATTTTATAATAGTATAATAGGTTAGTAACAGTTAAGTATACGTTTACGAAATTCGCTTTAATAAAATTAAACTATCCGCTATTATCTTTATTAATAATTTCTCCTTTTTCTATAAAGTAGTATCCTAAGGCTTTAAGTTTAGCCTCTTTAGCTATAGAATTAAAACCTTTACTATTTATAATAAAATACACTAATTTGCTATTAGCCTCTTATTTTTAATAAAACTTTAGGTTATATCCACCACTAAATTGCAGTTTACTTAGGCTAGACTATAGTAGCTATAAATTAAGGCTATTTATTCCTACCTCTTTTAAAGGGGGTCCCCTTAAGGTAAATAAGGTGCCTAGCTACTATTTATTTTAAAGGGGGCTACTATTATTTAGATAGAGGTGGAAATACCTCTTACTTAAATAGTTATATAGAGGCGTATATTAATATCCTTAATTTAAGTAGTTATAATTTTACAAAGGATATTAAGTGCTATAGTATTCTTATTATTATAGGCTACGTCCTTAGTTCTAAAAACTATTATTATATTATTATAGGCTAAAGGTTTATCCTTTTAAATTACTCTTAAGATTTTATTAATTCTAGTAGATCTCTATATTATTATTAAGATATTCTAAATCCTTATCCTTATTAAATACTTCTATAGCTAGGTTAGCGTTAATCTCTATTTTTATTTTTTTAATCTTTCTATAGTTTTTAGCTTTTTAAAGTATATTCTAAAGGTTATATCTTTTGCTATTAATAAGGTTAATATATATATTATGTTAATCTATTTCTAGTAGAGAAGGGTAAAGTTATTAAAGTTCTATATATAACTTAAAGCGAAGTTAAACTAATAGCTAGAAGTTACTAAATTTACCGTTAGCCTATATATAATAGAAAACCTTTACTATAAAGTCCCTAAAGGACGTAGTGTTAACTATATTATTCCTAAAGAATTTAGCTTAATTAAGCTAAGCTATAGCGTCTTAAACCTTAATACTAAACTCTTTTTAAACTATATAGAAAACTAAGTTTAAATTACTAAAGATTATTATCTGCTTTTAGTTATTAAAATACTATCTATACTAAATTAGCGCTAACCTTTAAAATAAATATTAAATTTAGCGTTAAATTTAATTTTAATAATTTAAGGTTATATAACTATAGTGGTCCTTTACTACTTAGACCTAAAGGTCTATATTACTAAAAATAGCTACCTTCCCTTTATAGTAAATAGCCTTACTATTAATATCTTTAGAGTTAGTTTTAGGGTTAAGGTACTTAATATCCCCTATTTTTTATAAGGTATTAAGATATCTATTATAGGTATTAAGTGCTAAGGTAGAGGTTCTTTAATACTTAACTATTATAGTTAGTTCTTCTATAATAAAAAGCGGAGGCTAACTATAGTGTGCTAATAGGTGTTAGAATACTTACTTATTAAAGCATTAACTTTATTCCTTAAAATGTAAAATATATATATTAGGGTATTCTTAGTTAAAGTCTACTATTAGTTAGTAGTTTAAATAGGTCTCCTAATATTAAAAGAAAGACACTAACCTTTTAGCGTTATTTATAGAAGCCTATTGCAAAGGGTTTTCCTTATAGCTAGTTATTACATTATTATAATAAATACCTAGTCCTTTTTAAAAGAGGTTATTAATTAGTGGCAGCCTTATAAATTAAAATTTAAGGTTTTATTAGCTTAGTAAGCAAATATTTACTAAAGTGCGTTAGTTTTTAAACTTAAAATTCCGCTATTATACGCTAGAAATTCTCTATTATATTAGCATTAGTTTGTTTAATATAGAGGTCTTATTATTTAAATTCCTCTTTTAAAAAAGAGATTACTTTATTTTAAAAGATTCCTATAGAAGCTAGTTCTAGCCTAATAGACATTAAAGCCTTCTTTTAAGCCTAGCTAATAAAAGCTAATGTAGAATTAAAGGAAATTACTTAAGTGTCTATATTTATATACCCTTTTTTAAGGGAAGAGCTATAGAGATTCTCTTTTAGCGAAAGTAAGTTAAATCTTAAGGTCTTTAGCGGTCCCCTTTTACTAACACTATAGTTATCCTCTATTAATATATCTTCTTATTTAATTTAAAAGGTTTCTATAGAAAAGGGGGTGCTTAATTTACTAATAAAGAAAGAGGCTTATAGTAAATCTAAGGGACTATTTTTTAGTTTAAAAAGATTTAAAAGTCTAAACTTTTCCGCTTAGTTTATTATTCTTTTTATAGTTTTTAGTTCTTTATTAATAAAAGGGCTATCTATAGAATTCTAATAGTAGAGTTAATTAACTTAAATAAGCTTAGGCTAGATCTATAGCTTACTATCTACAAATTAATATCTTATAAGAGTTTTAAGGTTCTTAGTGTCTTTTTAAAAGAGAAAAGGTTTTTTATAATATTAAAACTTTAGAAAATCTTTATAAAATGCCTAAAGTTAGTGCGCTTATCGGATTTAGTTCTAAGTAATTAAAGAGAGGCTTAGAGTTGCTAGCTTAATGTCTTAAGCCTGTTAGTCTTCTCTAGTTATTAATATATAAGCAGTTAGCTTTTATATTTATAATTTAATATATATAAAAGAAATAGCAATTACTACCACCTATTATGCACTAAATACAGCACGTAAAGCGTAGGCATTTATAACTTATAAAATGCATTATAAACAATTATAAGAGGAATTATAAAAGAGAACACACATAAGTCATAGATAGGTGCATAGTTGTATATAGTAATAAAGTTGCCTTTCTACTTGTGTTCTTAGGAATCCTCCTTTTATGTAAGGAATTCCGTCCCGTAACAGTTTTTATTTATTATTTATTTATTATTATTTTATTAATAAATAAAATAAATCTAAGGAATTCTATTAAATTTTAATAAAAGATATACTTAAAAGGTTTCATATATAATTTTACTGCTTTTATTTATTTAAAAACTTAATAAATATAATTAATATATTCCTTTTTTATTTTTAAAAAAATAAAGATATTATTTAAATATACTATATAAATAGTATTAATTAAGCCTTTTAAAGCTTAGTAAATATAGCTTTAAAAAGTAGTTAATATATTAATAAGTTTAAATAATATAACTAAGTACTTATAGTAATTATATTAAATATAAAATATTATTTTCTATTTATCTCCTTCTTTAATATAAATTTAATAGTATATATTCTTAATATTAATTTTAATAAAGAACTTAACTTTTTAGTAGTAATTTAAAATTTTTAATATAAAAGGTAATATATAATAATTTTTAAGTATAATTTTATTAATACCTTTATAATTTATATATAGTTAAAGAGTATTATTTTTTTTAAATATAAAGAGTATAGAGATATTAATAAGGCTTTTTAAAGGTTTTATTTATTTATTTATTAAGTTTTCTTTAAAGTATTTTTATAAGATTTTAAGCTTATTTAAAAATAAAGAGTATATAAGTTTATAAAAAGGTAAAGTATTAAGTAAAAGGTTAATTAAATAGTTTATATCTTTAGTAAATAAAAGTATATTAGCTTTATTAAAAGTAAATATATTTATAAAAGCTTTAAGTTTTAAAGAAATACTTAAAGTAGTTCTTTAAAGGTTTATTACTTTTTTATTCTTTAATTTAATATATTAGTTATTTAAAAGGCTTTATAGTATATAAATAACTACTTTATTTTTATACTTTTTAATAAATTAATAAAGAGTTAAGAGTACTATATTAGTATATTATATTTTAAACCACTATTCTTTATTATATATAAATAAATAAATATATTTTTTTATTAAAGTATATATTTTAATTAGTATAGAACTTCCTTAAGGGTTTAGTTTATAATTAATAGCTATATATAATAGCTTTAAATTTTTAAATATACCTTTTAAATTAGTAATATTAATTAATACTTAATATACTTTATATTTAAAGACTTAAAGGTTTTTAACTACTTAAAGTTTAAAGGCTATTAGCTAAGTTTTTATTAAGCTTTAAGCTATTATAAATTCTAAATTAATAATATTAATATTAAAATAAGTATTAAAATCTATAAAGGTATAGGTAGTGTTTTTATTTTAAATTATAGTATAAGTATAAAAACATTACTTAATTTAAATTTATTCTTTAGTAAAAATAAAGGTAACTATCTTTATTAATTATTATTTTTTAAGGTATTAAGGTTAGCCTTTATTAGTTTATTATAGTTATATTAAATATACTTTATTTCTCTATAATTATAGTATTTATATTTACTCTTTATTTTATTATTATTAACTTTAATTATTAAACCTATAATAGTTAATTATTAATAGTTTATAAAGAAAAGAGAGGATTAGTTTTATTAAAATTTAGTAAGTCTTTTATAAAAAGTATTTATTTTTCTTTTAAGCTTTATTAGTATTATATTTTAAAATTACTAAGTAATTTAAACTACTTTCCCTTAAGTTTTCTTTATAATAAATATATATAAGTTAATATAGTTTTAAAGTTTTAATTATAACTTTATAAAAAATAAAAAGGCTTTAACTTTTTTATTAGCTTTCTTTAAATATTTCTTTAATAAATTAAGGTAAATATTAAAATTAATAAAGCTTTAACTATCTCTTTATTTAGTATTCTTTATTATAATAGTAATTTAAGCCTTTTAATTAATAAAGTCTTTAAGTAATATTAAGGTTTATTTTTAAAACTTTATTTAATTATCTTTAAGTTTAATATAACACTTATTTAATTATTTATTAAAGAATTAGTTTTATTTTACTTTATAAAATTAATATATATAATTAAAGGTAAAGAGTATTTTTTAATAATTTTAATAGAACTTATATTTTATATTATTAAAAGTATAGTTTAAGTTATTAATTTAAATTTTATATTTTTAAAGATTAATAAAGTATATAAATAAATTAATGTTTTTAACCTTAACTTCTCTTTAGCTATTATTAAATAAATCTTTATAAAAATAGTAATATTTTACCTTAGTTTTATTATTAATTCTTTATTTTAAAGCTTAAAAAAGTTCTTATTTTTTTTTATAATTTTTTTAGCTTTTTTAATTAAAAGATTTACTTTTTAATTACCTAAGCTTTTTTATAAAGGCTTTAAATACTTAAGTTTACTCTTTTTAATATAAAAATATTAATAGTTTAAATATTACTTTATAAACCTTTTATAGATTAATAAAGTATTAATAAAGTGTTAAGGGATAATAATTCTTTATAAAGAATTATAATAAGTTTTTAGTTTAACGTACTATATTATCTTTAAATAGCTTTTAAAAAAGCTATAAAATTATTAAGTGTTAATAAAGTAGTTAGGTAAAGGTAATATAATAATTAATATATTAACTAAAGCTTACTTTTTTTAAGTCTTTTCCCTTTATATATATACCACTTAGGGTTTATATACTTAGTGTGTAACTAAGCACTAGCGATAAGGAGTTACCGTGGCTGGTCTTATAAGTTCCTCAGAATAATATATTATATAATTAGCTTTTAAAAATATAAAAGTAAATTATAAAGCTTATAAATAAAGATTAAATTTAAGCTTTATTCTTTTTAATAGTAATATTAATCCTTTTTATTAAAAAAGTAAGTAAAGGATAGTAATTTTATATAAATTATTATACTTTAAATAAAGTTATAAATTAAAATTATTACTTATTACTATTAATTAAAGAAATATTATAATTTTAGCTAAAGCTAAGTAATTTATAAAGCTTAATATATAAATAGCTTTTTATTAGCTATAAATTACTATAAAAAATAAATATTTTACTGCTTTTTATATATAATTTAGCCTCTTTAAGTAGCTTATTTACCCTTTTAAATTAGCTAAAGCTTTAGCTATATTTTAATAATATATTAATAATACTTTAAGTAATATACTTAGCTTATATATTACTACTTACTTTAATAATATTTTAATTTATATTAATAAGTTTTATAAAGATTATATTTAATATATATAAAAAGTTCTTTTTTACCTTTAAAAAATAAGCCTTTACTTTAATATTAATAAATACACTTTTAATATAAAGAAAGTAAAATACTTAAGATTTATTATTTATATAAAGTATAAGCTTTACTTAAACTTTAAAAAAATAATAGTTATTTATAATTAAAAGGCTTTTATTAAAGTATAAAGAGTTTAAAGCTTTTTAAGTTTTATTAATCTTTATTAAAAATTTATACTTAGCTTCTTTAACTTTATTAAGCTACTTTTTATATTTATTAAAAAAAATATACTATTTATTTAATTAATAATATATAAAGCTACCTTTATTACTTTAAAAAATATATTTATTATATATTTAGTTTTAATTTAATAACACCTTAAAAGAAATATAGTAGTTAAAGCTAATACCTTTAAAGAAGTATTAAAGAGCTATTTATTTTAATATAATAAAGTAAGTATATTATACTTAATAATTTATTACTTAGCTTATTTATTAAATATAAAATAAAACTATATAATTTATAATAAAGAACTATTAAATATTATCTTTTACTTTAAAGCTTAGTTAATAAAACTATATAGTATTACTTAACTATTTATAATCTTTATTAATTATAAAAACTTAAAATACTTTATTAACCTTTATAAAATATTAAAATAATAAATATAATAAGTAAAGATATTTGCTTTCTTTAACTTTTATCTTTATTACTACTTAAGCTTATAAATAATTAAATTAAATACTTTATTATAATATAAATAAACTAAAAGTTATCACTTTACTAACCTTTAAAGCTTAATTAATTTACTTTTTATTTTTATTATTAATATATAAAAGAAATATTAATTTAAGTTTATTTAAAACTATATTAAAACTATTATTATACCTTTAATTATAGTAATACTATTATTTAAATAAAAGCTATTTTTACAAGACTATATTTAAAATTTATAAAACTAAGCTTTAATAGTAAATTTAATTTACTATATAAAACTATAAGTATTATATAACAAAGTATAATAATTTTTACTTAAAGCTACTATTAAAGCTTAAATAAAAGATTATAATATTAATACTTATAATATATTATTATTTTAAAGCTAACTATAGGCTTTATAATATAAGTTCTTTATAATTAAATTAATTTAATATATATATAACTCTTTTTTATTAAAATACTTAAAGAAAAATATAACTTTTTAAGCCTTTTATTAAGACTTTTATTAAAATAAAAGATTTATTAATATAATATATTATATTTAAAACTTTTTTTATTATAAAGGTTATAAAAGCTATAAGCTTTAATAAAGCTACTTTTAATTAATTTTAATATTAAACTATTATTAATTTTAAATCTTTATTAATTTTATAATAAAGCTACTTAACTTTAATAACTAAATATTATAGTTTTTTATAATTATTATAAACTACTTCTTTAGATATATTTAACTAAAAGTAATAATAGATATAATAGCTAAAAAGTATATTACTTAGTTTTTAGTTTATTAATAGTATTTTTATAGATTTCTTTAAAGTATTATTTTTAATTAAAGCTTAAATTAAATTAGCTTCTTTTAATTTACTCTTTATTTTTTAATAAATATTAAGTAGCTTTTTTTTACTATTTATTACCTTTAAATAAATAGTAATATAAAGTAAGTAAACTAAAAGGTATAAATAACTCTTTATATAATTATAGGGTTTTTATAATATAACTAGCTATTTTATTTCTTTATTTATTAATTAATATTAAATAACTATATATTTATAGTTATTAAAATAAGTATAAATATAATAATATATAAATATAATATAGAACTTATTTAATATTTATTAAAATTACTATAAAGTTATATCTCCTTTAAGGGTTATATAATTTAATTTTTAAAATATATTTAAAAGGGTATATAACTAGCTTAAGTAATAATTAACTTTACTTAATAATATTAATAAAATACTTTAAATAAATTATATTATTCTATTAAATACTTTTAAATTAATAATTTTATATAGCTTAATTTATAGTAAATTAAAACTAATTACTTTAACTATAAATTTAATTAAGTTATAGTAAAATACTATATTTTTAAAGTTTTTATACCCTTTACTATTTACTTTAATATTTTAAATAATATTTACTTAGTTTTTTATATAAACTTTATTAAATATATTATAAATAACGCCTTTTTTTTAAATAATTTAAGATTTATATTTAAATTTACTTTTATTAATATTTAAAAAGAATACTATATTAATAGAATATAAAGTTAAAAAAGTTTTAGCTATAAAGAATACTTATAGCTATAAATAATATTATAATATATTAATTAAATAAATAATCTATATATAGCTTATTTAAAAGCTTTTAAAATTTATAAAAAGTATAAAAGTATTAATATAATTTAAATTATAATAAAGAGATCTTTATATTTATAATAAGCTTATTATATAATAATAGAGTTTTATTTTATATTTATTTAAAAGCTTATTTAAATTTAAATATAACTTTATATTACCTTTTACTTTTACTTTATTTATTATTAATAATTATAATTATTATTTTTATTAAACTCTTTTTTTTATTATCTCTTTTATTTTTTATATAATTTAATATTAAAAGCTATTATAAATAATTATACTACTTCATTTTATATATAAAAGGATATAATAAGAATATTTATATCATGAATAAAATAAATAAAATATAAATAAATATTATTATTATAACTTATTATTAAAATTAATATTAAATATATAATTAATATTAATAGCTAAAGCTATTATAAAAAAATAAATAGGTTTTAATTTATATTTAAAGAAATAAAGATATAATAATAAATAAATACTATATAAAACTATATTTAGCTTATATAAAGTTAATAATATTAAAAATAAAGATATAAAGGTTTTAATATCTATAAAGGCTATTAAGGTTAAAGGTAAGTAGTAAAAAAGATATAAATTAAAGTATCTTTAAATATATATATAATAGTTTAAAAGAAGTATTATAAAAAGTAATAAATAATTACTATACTTTAAAATATATATACTTAATATATAATATAAATTATATAAAGGTAATTATATTATAAATAATACCTTTAATATAGTATAGTAAATAATTAATATAAAATATAATTTTTTAAAAAGTAATAAGCTATTTTTAAATATTTTTTAAAGTATTAAATCAGAAAGTAATAATATAAAATAATAATAAAGTAATATTAAAAAAAGTAGTAATTTTTTAAATATTAAATTAATTATTAATATTTATTATAGGTACTTATAGTATATAAATAAAGAGTAGTCTTTAAAGGAATATAATAAATATAATAAATAGCATTATTATATTAAATATTATTAAAAAAGCTAAGGTAAAGGTAATAATAAATAAAAAAATAATAAATATAATAAATAAAAGAATAGTAATAGTATTTATTTATTTATTTATTTATTTATTTATTTATTTATTTATTTATTTATTTATTTATTTACTTTAGGGGGCATAGAGCCCTTAGCTAGTACTTTATTTTAGTGACTTATATAGAAAAAACCTTAAAATAAAGGGGAAAATCTATATATAATAATGGATATAGGTGCTAAAAAGGCTTAAGTTAAGCCTTAAGTAGTGCTTATTATAAAAATTAATACACTATTAGCTAAGCTTTAGCTATAATTATTAAAAAGAGTTTAATAAAGGGTATAAGTAATATATATAAAAAGGTATATAAAAATATATAAGATTAAAAAGGGGGGGTAAGGATTTTATAAGCTTAAGTTAAGCTTTATTTAAGGCTAAGCTAAGTTATTAAAAGGGGTATAATATACTAACTATATACTATAAAATATAAGGTAATATAAAAAGGTATAAAAAGTTATAGAAAGTTATAAGTTATAATATAGCTATACTATTAATTTAAAGGTATATTAATTATTAAATTAAGTAATTATTATATATTAAATTATTAAAAGTTATAAATTTAATAGGTATTAAATATAGAACTAAGTTAAGCCTTAATAGTAAATAATATAAATATAGTATAGTAGTAAAATAGTAATTATTAATTATTTAAATAGGTTTAATATATTAATAAATAATTTAATAAATAATTTAAAGCGCTACTTTTTTTTTATAAATAAAGGGAACCCCTTTAAAGGTTTTTCCTCTTTTTTTTTCTTTTTTTTTGTATTTAAATAAAAATTATAAATACCTCTTTCCTTTTTAAAGTTTAGTATAAAGCTATTTTAGTCTTTATATTAAAGCTAGCTTAAATCCTTAATATTATATTAATTTTAAGTAATAAAGAAAATAGTTAGTTAATTAAAAGTTAAAGGCCTTTTAATAAGTTTTTAGTCCTTTTTTATATTTACTTAAGCCTTAACTTTAATTTGTATAAAGTATAAAGTAAGTATACCTTTACTTCCTTTATTTTAATAAAATAAAAGACCTTAGTATATATTACTATAATTAATTTAATAAATATTTAATTTAAGCTTATAGTAGTATTATAGCTAACTTAGATTTTAAATATTAGTTTAAACTATTATAAATATATATAGCTTAATAAAGTATATTTAATAAGTTTTTAAAGTTTAATACAAAGCTAAGTTAAATACTAATTAAAGTAAGCTTTATTTAATTTAATAATAGTTTATAATATAATATAAAAAGTCTTTAACTTTTAAGTATAATATAATTTAAACTATTTTATAAAGTTTAATATAAATTTAATTTAACTCTTTAATAAAGTTATAATAATAGCTAACTTTATATAGTATAACTTATATAAAGTTATTTAATAAATAGCTTAATACTTTATTAATATTAAAGTAGCTTTAATATAAAGCTTAAATTAAGCCTTTATTATAATTACTATATATAGTAGTATTTATAAATATAAAATACTAGCTTATATAAGCTATATTATTAATATATTAAAGTAATATAATAAATTAATAAAGCAGTCTTTAATAAAAGTAGTTAATATTTATAGTAATATTATATTAAAAAAAAGTAAAGAGAAGGGAGAGAGAGAGAAAGAAAAAAAGAGAGTAAAGAAAGAGGGGGGCTAAAGTAAAGGCTATAGTAAAAAAGAGATAGAGATATATAAATAGCTCTATAGTTAGCTCTATAGCTACTAAGCTAAGAGTTTTTTTTTTTTTTTTTTTTCTTTTTTTTTCCTTTTTTTTTTTTTTTTATTTTTTTTTTTTTTCCTTTATTATTTTTTAAAAAGTTTTAA